>CAKNYM010050211.1:114726-156811 GCA_932195095.1 Andricus curvator
ATTTAAAACGATTACTTTCCAATCAAAGAAAAACGAACTTTCACTAAAATAGTTGAATTTTCAACCAAAAAAACATTAATTTTCAACCAAAAAATACAAATTTTTAACCAAATAGTTGAATTTTAAAATAAAAAAGATCAATTTTTACCAAAAATGGAATAGTTAATTTTTCAGTCAAAACGATTACTTTTTAACCAAAGAAAAACGAACTTTCATTAAAATAGTTGAATTTAAAAAAAAAAAAAAAAAAAATTTCTACCTAAAAAGACAAAATTTGAACTACTTTTCTTCAAATTTATTATATTGGTTGAAGACTTAACTATTTTGTTGAAAATCCTTTTTTTTTCTACGAAAATTAATTTTTTTAACTGAAAATTCAACTATTCCATTTTTGGATGAAAATTTATCGTCTTTAGTAGAAAATTCAACTATTCGGTTGAAAATCTATGTTATTATTTGTTTGCAAGTTGGTATATTTTGTTGAAAATTTTTCTTTTTTTGGTAGAAAATTAATTTTTTTTTTTTGGAAATTCGTCGTCTTTGTTAAGAATTCATCTTTGCACGTTAAAAGTTAAACTATTTGGTTGAAAAGCTAACTACTTTGTTGAATTTTTTTTCTTTCGAAAATTCAACTCTCTAGTTGAAAATTTAATTATTTTATTGAAAATTCGTTTTTTTTAAATTTCATCTCTTTTTTATCAGAAAGTTTTTTCTCTTTATTAAAAATTCAACTATTTGGTTGGAATCTAAAAAACTGTAATAAAAATCATTTTATTGGCTGAAAATTGAACTATTTTGTTGAAAAAACTTTATTTTCGTATGAAAATTAATTGTTTGAATTGAAAATTCAACTATTCCATGTTAGGTTGAAAATTGATCGTTTTTAGTCGAAAATTCAACTATTAAATTTTTCAATAAAAATTCACCTTTTTTGGTTTAAAATTCAACCTCTTGGCTGAACGTAGAACTACTTTGTTAAAAACTCATTTTATTTGTTGAAAATTGAACTATTCTGTCAAAACATTTTTTTTTGCAATAATTTTTTTTTTGCTGAAAATTTAACTATTCCAGTTTTGGTTGAAAATTCATCTTTTTCAGTAAATTTATCTTTTTTGTTAGAAATTAAAAATCTTCTTAATTAGTTGAATATATAAATAAGCAAGATGAATTCTCAACAAAAAATGTAATAGTTAATATTTTAACCACGAAAAGATTTTTATTTTAAATCAAAAACAGTTGAATTGAAAAAAAGATGAAATTTCTACCAAAAGAGATAAACTTTCAAATCAAGAAGACAAATTTTCAACAAGAGTTGAAATTTCAATCAGAAAAGATTTTTCAGACAATAAAGAAAGAAAAATCTTTATACAAAAAAAAGAATTTTTAAGAAAGTAGTTGAACTTTTAACGAACAAGTTGATTCTTCAACCTAAGAAGATTAATTTTAAAAAAATGTAATAGTAGATATTTTAACAAAAAAATATTTTAATGTTGAATCAAAAACAGTTGAATTTAACCAAAAAAGTCGAATTTTCAACAAAATACATCAACTGATTTTCAACCAAATAGTTAAATTTTCAACCAAGAGGATTATTTTTTTAACTAAAATTATGAATCTTCAACTATAAAAATCAGTTTTTTGACAAAGTAGTTCAACATTCGACCAAATAGTTAAGTTTTCTACCAACTTGTGGACCTTGCGACCAAATTATTGAATTGTCTAACATATTGTTAAATTTTCGAGCCCAAAATAAGAATTTCGTACATAACAGTTGAATTTTTAACCCGAAAATGTGATTTTTCAACGGCAGATTATTTTTTACCATTTTTAACCAAAATAAATTAAATTTCTACAAAAAGAGAAGAATTTTTAAACCAAAAAGAAGAATGTTATTGGTTTATTCATTTATTATTATTTTGTGAATTTATAATTATTTGTGGATCTCGGGACAGTGAGGGTACGTGGGTTAGCGTTTGCGGATAAGGTTGTTATGGCAGAGTCAATCGAAGATTTGTTAAGAATCTTGAGCAAATTGAATATAAGCATGAAGAACATAGGCCTCAAAATTAACATAAAAAAAAAAATGCTAGACACCCTGTTTTAGATCACTGAGGAAATTTTACAAATTCCAGATTCAAAAGAGGCACTTCTTATTCCGAACTTGTGCCTTTTAAACATTTTGCATTTAAATGTGACAAGTTCGTTCACCTTAGAATGAGTTTAAAGATCTTATTTGTGATGAAAAAAACAATGACGAGAATTCTGCTCGAACATCCTGCTATATCTATAAACTCTGAACTTTCACTTTTGACTGAACATCGCTCTCCTCTATAAGGTTTTCTCTCGAAAAGTTAAGTAATTTTTTCCAGAGTTCAATGCACTTTCTCCAAGAATAAAGTGGAATTGAAGCATTCAGAAATACCTATTTTGTCAGTTGTCATAATTTCATTATCATAAATATTCAAAAGTTTGTATAATGATAACAAAAAATTTTCTTCAAGTCGTGTCGCGTTTAAAACGTATAATTTCCTATATTCATTCTAATTTTAAAGTTTTGAAACGAAATTTTTTTGAAGACATTCCAAATTAATAAAAATCTCGAATAATTTCCTTTATTGTTACAAAACGACCGACAGTTCTTATCAATGAAACGCCCGCTTATGATACGACGACCGACGACTAGGAATGACAATCACATCGAATGTATAGCTTTCATATTTCCTAATTCCAGGCACAAAAAAATTATTTTATCAGTTGAAATAAAAAAAGTATTATTCATATTTATCATTTTTTAAATTTAATAATTTAAAAAACCTAATTTAAGAATACTTCAGTTTTATACGAAGTTTGGAATTATCCATTTTTTAACATGATGGTATTTGAAAGAAAAAAATCTAAGCCTTTTTTCAAATAAAACAAAAAATAAAAAAAAGAACCTTAGTTTCGAAAAAAGTTCAATTTATTTTTGATCTTAATTTTTGAAGGTCAATTTTTTTAAAAATTATTATTATGATTAATGGAAAGTGCGTACACTATCTAATATTTCCTAAATTGTTTAAATTTTAAACATGAAAATTATATAAATTATACATTTCAAACTCACAACTTAAAAAAAGTTAAACTTAAAAATTCCCTCTCCTAATTCAGAAAAAAATTAAAAACCAAAATTTACTACCTTCCAACTCAATATAAATATTAAAAATGAAGAATATCCGTCATTTAATTCATAATAAAATTGAAAATAAATAATTCGCCCCTTTTTATCTTAAAAAAAATGAAAATTAAAAAATTTCGTTTCCTTCAACCCAATCAAAATGATAAAAATACAAAATGTCCCTGTTCGAATTCAGAAATAAATTGAAAACCAAAATTCCCTTTTCCAATTAAAAAAAAATTAAATTCCAAAAAATTTCCCCCTTTCATTCAAATTCCCTCTTCTAATTCAGAAAAAAATTAAAAACCAAAATTTACTACCTTCCAACTCAATGTAAATGTTTAAATTCAAGAATGTCCCTCCTTCAGTTCAGAAAAAAATTGAAAATAAAAGTTTCACCCTTTTTTATCTTAAGAAAAATGTGAAAATTGAATAATTTTTTCCTCTTCAACTAAAAAAAAATGTTATAAATACAAAATGTTCCTGTTCGAATTCAGAAATAAATTGAAAAAAATGTTCCCTTTTCCATTTGAAAAAAAAAATTAAATAACAAAAATTTACTACCTTCCAACTCAATATAAATATTAAAAATGAAGAATGTCCGTTTTTCAATTCAGAAAAAATTGAAAATAAATAATTCCACCCTTTTTATTTGAAACAAATTTTAATACAAAATGTCCCTATTCGAATGCAGAAATAAATTGAAAACAAAACTTCCCTTTTCCAATAAAAAAAATTAAACTAAAAAATTTCCCCCTTTCATCCTAAGACAAATGTTAAAAATACAAAATTTCAACCCATTCAACTAACGTTACAAATAAAAAATTCTGAATATAACTGAATATAAATGTTAAAAATAAAGAATTTCTTTCTTCCAATTCAGAAAAAAATTGAAAATAAAAAATTCCGACTTTTTTTTATCTTAAGAAAAATGTAAAAATTACAGAATTTTTTCCTCTTCAAACCAACAAAAAGGTTAAAAATACAAAATGTCCCTGTTCGAATTCAGAAATAATATGAAAACAAAAATTCCCTTTTCCAATTCAAATAAATTAAATAACAAAATTTTCTCCCTTCCAATTGAATAAAAATTTTGAAAATAAAAAAATTTCCTCTTCCGATTAAGAAAAAGATTGAAAATAAAAAATCCTTTCGTTTCATCATAAGAAAAATGTTTAAAATAAAAGTACGCCCTTCACCAATTCAAGAAAAAAAATAAAAACCAAAATTTTCTGCCTTCCAACTCAATAGTATTAAAAAATAAAAAAAATGTCCTCTTTTAATCCATAAAAAAATTGAAAATAAAAAATTCAACGAAAAGGTTTGTCCACTAAAACCTTAACAAATTATAGTATTAACATAAATCACAAAAACATATGGTAGTTGAGAAATACATTAAAGGACTTAAAATTTTTAATTTTACATTATTATAAGTTTTATTTAATGAATTTTATATTTAAGTATTTAATAGTTAAATTCATGAATTTTTCAGGTTTAAAAGTTTAAATTTATAATATTGCTATCTGGAACGATGAAAATGACAGTGGTTGTTTTTTGACAGAAATCTTTTTTTTCAGTAAAAAAATTCGAAAACAATTTAATTTTCGAGGTCTTGAAAAGAATTTTTTTTTACTTCTCAAGCTCAAATTCGAAATTTGTTGGTATTGAATTTCTTAATTTTTGGAGGTTTTGAATCTCAAATTTCACAAGGTTGTAGTTTCAAATCCAAATATTAAAAATGTCACTATTAGATTTTCCAAAATTTCATAATAAAAGCCTTAACTATTAGTTTGTATTTGAATAATTTTAGATTTAAATATTCTAAATTCTTTAATTTTAATTTTAAACGTACACAATTTTATTGTTTAAAAAAAAATTAAATGCCCGCAGAATAAATTTAAAAGAATGAAAAATTAAGATTAAAATTAATCAAATTCAAGTATTAAAAATGAGAAGATTGTAGAACCAGTAATTGAAAATTGAATTATTCTTTAATTAGAAATGTTCCAAAATATTAAACATTTCAAACTCAACTTGAAAAAAAAAACAATTTCGGATTTTCGTTTTTTTTTTGTATTTTTATTTTTCAATGTGATATCTTAAAATTGACCGATTTTCAGTTGAAAATTAAAAAAAAAATCATTTAAAATTGAAAAATATTATATTGGAAAATTTACAGAGTGAATAATAATTTTCTTGGTGACTAAAATTATTTTCGATTGTCAATGAATTTTGGATTCATTTAATTTTCAACGATCCGTAGCAGATATTTTTTCATTTTCAAATCATTCCCATTAATTTAAATTAATTTATATTTTTTGGAAATTAGAAAAATTGGTCGAATCAATTTTAATGTTAAATTATCATTTTTTCATGTAATAAAAATTTTAAATTCTAGAATTTTGGAAACTTTAAAACAATATTTAGTTTTAAATTTCAAACTGTCAAATTTTAAATGATTCCTTTTTGAACGCTCTTAATTAGAAATATTACAATGCCAATTCTTTTGAATTTTAAATGATTCAAATTTCAAAATTTAATTTGAAATTTTTTAAATAAGGATGACATTTTAAAAAATATTTTGTAATATTTTACTTTTTTATTTAAATCAAATATTAAAAACTAAACAATAACAAATAAAAAACTATATTTAGATTTCTGAAGGTTTCGAAATGAAATTTTGAAGCTTTTCAAGGATCTTTAAAGGTTTTACGAAAATAAAAGTAAATTCTTAATTTTGCTGGGAAAATGTAAAATGATTTTTTATTTTGGAAAATTAATTTTAAGGTAATATTTAAAAAAAATGTAAAACAAACTTTTTTAATTAATAAATGACAATTGAACAATTATTAATTTGGAAAATAATCGATCAAATTAAAAATATATTTAGAAGTTTTGAAAAGATTCCAAAATAATTTAAAACGTGTAAAGCTTTCAAACAATTTAATACACAATGTAGATTTTTGAAGGTTTTGAACACAAAATTTATAAGCTTCTTAAGCAACTTAAAAGGTTTTAAATGAATAAAAAATTTGTATCAAACTTCCTAGAAAAACTAACAATTTTGTCAAAAAAGAATCTGGATGATTTTAAGGTAGTTTTTTTTACTTTTGCAGGATTTTAAAAAAATTGTAGGAAAAATTCGAGTTCCAAGATAATAATATTATTATTAGATTCCTGGAGATTTTTTAATTTATTGTTTTTAAACAAATTTTTAAGAGAATATTTAAAAAGACTTCAAAGCAAATTTTAATGTATAAATTAATGTTTCTAGCTTAAAATTGCTTAAAATGAAAATAATTTTGAGAATTTATAACTTAAAAGTATAAAAGTTAAAATTTCACAGTTTAACGGTTTTTAATTTAAAAATTTTAAGTTGAAAAGTGTTAAAAGCTTTCATTGTATACGCGTAAATAATTGAGTGTTTGAATGAACATTTTTCTAAACTTTAATTTTAAAAGTTTAAAATTCAAAAGTATGTATTTCACTTTGAGTGTTTTAGTTTGAGGTTCAGTTTTTATAATTTCAAGTGAAAAATTTTTTATCTTCCAGAGTTTGAACCTTTTAATTTCAATGACCGCGATCAATTCTTTCTGGATTGTTCAATTTTTATCAAAATTTTTAATTTTAATTCAATTTTTGTCAAAAAGTTGTTTCTTTTTCGACCTAGGATGACAAATGTTGAGAATATTGCAATGAGATAATTTTAAATTAAGATGCGATCATGTATACATGATAACCTTTTAATTTCAATGACCGTGATCAATTCTTTCTCAATTGTTCAATTTTTATCTTCAGTCAAAAAGTTGTTTCTTTTTCGACCTAGGATGACAAATGTTGAGAATATTGCAATGAGATAATTTTAAATGAAGATGCGATCATGTATACATGATAACCTTTTAATTTCAATGACCGTGATTAATTCTTTCTCAATTGTTTAATTTTTATCTTCAGTCAAAAAGTTGTTTCTTTTTCAACCTAGGATGACAAATGTTGAGAATATTGCAATGAGATCATTTTAAATGAAGATGCGATCATGTATACATGATAACCTTTTAATTGCAATGACCGTGATCAATTCTTTCTCAATTATTCAATTTTTATCTTCAGTCAAAAAGTTGTTTCTTTTTCAACCTAGGATGACAAATGTTGAGAATATTGCAATGAGATAATTCTAAATTAAGATGCGATCATGTATACATGATAACCTTTTAATTTCAATGACCGTGATCAATTGTTTCTCAATCGTTCAATTTTTATCTTCAGTCAAAAAGTTGTTTCTTTTTCAACCTAGGATGACAAATGTTGAGAATATTGCAACGAGATAATTTTAAATTAAGATGCGATCATGTATACATGATCGCATCTTAATTTAAAATTATCTCATTGCAACATTCTAAATATTTGTCATCCTAGGTCAAAAAAGAACAACTTTTTAGTTACAAAAAATGTAAATTCCTGTAGAATCATGTAGTTGTAATTTTTTTTTGTAAATTCTTGTAGAAAATTACAACTACAATAAAATACAAAAGTTTACATAAAAATACAAAAAAGTACAAAATTCGTCTCAATAATAGAAAAAAGTTGTACTTTTTTGAATTTTGGTTGTAATTTATTGTATTTATTTATAGATTCCTGTAAAAATAGTTTTAGTTTTCTGTACTTTTTTCTAATGTTTAATAATGGATTCCTAAATTGTTTAAATTTTTAATGTTAGGAAATGAGAATCCAGAGCGTTCATTTCCTGCTATCATAACAATAATTTTTTAAATAGATTATTTTTTCCTTTTTGTTTATTAAATCGCCTATTAAATTCAATCAAGTAGCAGATATATGTATATTAATTAGGTAGGAAGTCCGTCGTTTTAGCACTAATGATAGTTATTGCATAGTGATAAGGGACGCATACGAGACACCCTAATTGCGTGTTCATTGATATCTCTTCACTTGTAGTGATGTTGACAATGTAAATGTCTCATAAACTCACCCACACTCACACTCAAACTCACACTCGCACTCATACTCGCACTCATACTCGCACTCACACTCGCCCTCACACTCACACTCGCCTCACACTGACACTCACACTCGCACTAACACTCGCACTCACACTCGCACACACACTCATATACTTTGTTGGTGTTTGTGGTACCAGGCGCTCGGGCATCTCGAATGTTTCAAAGAAGAAATTTCTGCAATGTATATATTGTCATGCGGTTGCAAAATTACCATAAATATTAAATTATTTATTTATGTCTCATATTATGATAAAGTTTGACATTGAAAACTTGTAGACTCAGAAAAAAATGTTCTTTAACTAAAAAAACTGTTTTCTTGCAGATAGATGAATATTTGGGTGAAGCAAACAAACTTTGGTTGATTCAACAAAATATTTGCTTGACTAAATAAGATTTTTTTGTTGAATCAACCAAATACTTCCTCTGCTGAAAGATTTGGTTAAAACAACCAAAAAAGGTTGGGTCAACCAAATATTTTGTTGGCTATGTGATAACCATTTTCTATGGTTGAAACAACCAAAATTTTGTAGATTCAACCAAATCGAATTAGCTGGTAATAGTTGATATTTTAGACAAGAAAATATTTTTATTTGAAATTAAAAACAGTTGAATTGAACCAAAAAAGACGAATTTGCAACATAATAGTTGAATCAACCAAAATAGATTCATTTTCAACCAAACAGTTGCATTTTTCACCAAAAAATGAATTTCTACCAAAAGAGATGAATTTTCAAATAAAAAAAAAAACGTATTTTCAACAAAAAGATGAATTTTCAACTCAGAACATTAATTTTCTACTAAAAAAAGGAATTGTCAAAAAAAGACATTAACTTTGAACCAAATAGTTGAATTTTCATCTAAGAAGATTAATTTTCTACCAAAAAGATGCATTTTTAACAAAAGTCATGAATTTTTAACGAAATAGTTGAATTTTTAACCCAAAAAATTAATTTTCTACTGAAAAAGAAAATTGTTCAATAAACTACATAAATTTGCAACCAAATAGTTGAATTTTTAAAGTAGAAAAGATCAATTTTTAACCGTAAATACAATAGTTAAATTTTTTAGTACAAAAAATTAATTTTCAACAACAAAAATACGAATTTTTCTACAAAAAAGTTGAATTTTCTACTAAACTGTTAAATTTTCCAGCCAAAAGGCGAGTTTCTACAAAGCAGTTAAGTTTTCAACCAAATAGTTGAATTATGAACAAAGTGGTTGAATTTTCAACCTAAAAATATGTTTTTTCAACGAAAAATGCAATAGTTAACGTTTCAGCGAAAAAATATTTTTATTTTAAATCAAAAATAGTGGAATTAAATCAAAAAAGGCGAATTTTCATTTGCATTTTTAACCAAAAAAAGAAATTTCTACCAAAAGAGATATATTTTCAAATGAAAAAAAAAACGAATTTTCAACAAAAAGATAAATTTTCAACTCAGAACATTAATTTTCTACTAAAAAAAGGAATTGTCAAAAAAAGACATTAACTTTGAACCAAATAGTTGAATTTTCAACTAAGAAGATTAATTTTCTACCAAAAAGATGCATTTTTAACAAAATTCATAAATTTTAAACCAAATAGTTGAATTTTAAACCCAAAAGATTGAGTTTCTACTAAAAAAGAAAAATGTCCAATAAAGTACATAAATTTTCAACCAAATAGTTGAATTTTTAAATTTAATTTAATTTTTAAAAGATCAATTTTGTACCAAAAATGAAATAGTTACATTTTTTATTGCAAAGAATTAATTTTTAACAAACAAAAAAAACGAATTTTTTCTACAAAAAAATTGAATTTTAAACAAAATTCATAAATTTTAAACCAAAAAGTTGAACTTTTAAACTACAAAAAATAAATTTTAACCGAAAATGCAATAGTTACATTTTTTATTGCAAAAAATTAATTTACAACAAAAAAAACGAATTTTCTACAAAACAATTGAATTTTCTACCACATAGTTGAATTTTCTTCTAAACTGTTAAATTTTTCAGCCAAAAAGGCGAGTTTTCTATAAAACAGTTAAATTTTCAATCAAACAGTTGAAATTAAAACTACATTATCGAAATATCAGTTCAAAAAATAAATATTTTTAATACAGAAAACAAATTTTCATCAAAGTGGTTGAATTTTCAACCTAAAAATATGAATTTTCAACGAAAAATGTAATAGTTAATATTTCAACAAAAAATACTTTTATTTTAATTCAAAAAAAGTTGAATTGAACCAAAACATTTTTACATTTTTAACTCAAAAAGATATTTTTACCAAAAGAGATGAATTTTAAAATTAAAAAAAAAACGAATTTTCAACCCATAAAATTAATTTTCTGCCAAAAAGAGGAATTTGAGTGAGGAAGCTGAATCTTCAACTAAGAAGATCGATTTTCTAACAAAAAGATGAATTTTTAACAAAATTCATAAATTTTTAACCAAATAGTTGAATTTTAAACAGAGAAGATTAATTTTGTACTAAAAAAGAAAAATTTCTAATAAAGAACATAGATTTTCAATCAAATAGTTGAATTTTTAAACTACACAAGATCAGTTTTTAACCGAAAATGCAATAGTTAAATTTTTTATTACAAAAAATTAATTTTCAACAACAAAAAAACGAATTTTCTACAAAACAGTTCAATTTCTTACAAAACAGTTAAATTTTCAACCAAACAATTGAATTTTCAACAGAATTGTTAACCAAGAAAGATTATTCAGTCAATAAAAAAAATTCTATTAAAATGTTGAATTTTCAAGCCAAAAAAACGGGCTTTCTGCAAAACGGTTAAAGTTTCAACCAAAAAGATGAATTTTCAACCAAAATATTTATTTTCTACCAACAAGACAAATTTTAACAAAATAAATAAATTTGCAACCGAATAGTTTAATTTTCAATCAAGAAGATTTATTTTCTACCAAAAAGACAAATTTTCAACAAAATAAATAAATTTGTAACCAAATAGTTGAATTTTCAATCAAGAAGATTAATTCTCTACCAAAAAAGGTGAATTTTCAACAAATGACAAATTCTTAACAAAAAAGTTAAATTCATACAATTAAAGAGATCAATTTCAACTATTTCGTAAAAAATTTTGTTTTTGGCTGAAAAATTTAACTGTTTTGTTGGACATTTTTCTTTTTGTAGTTGAAAATTTTATGATTTTGGTAGAAAATGGTCTATTTGGTTTAAAAATTGATCTATTTTTGTAGAAATTTGATCTTTTTCATTTCCAAACGCAGCTATTTTATTTTTGGCTGAATTTTTTTTTCGAATTGAAAATTCAACCACTTGGGTAAAAGTTGAACCACTTTCCTAAAAATTTATTTTTTCCTTGAAGGTTCATATATTTGTTTGTAAATTTAACTATTTTGTTCAAAATTCTTTTTTTTTGTATTAAAAATTAATTTTTTACCTGAAAATGTAACTTTTCCATCCGACAATTTCAATTTACAAAAAATTCGTCTTTTGGCACAAAAGTTCAACAATTTGGATGAAATTTTTTTCTTTCTTGACTGACAAATCTTTATTTGTTGAAAATTCGTCTATTTGGTTAGAAAATTTAACTTCTGGGTTGAAAATGTGACTTTTTTGGTGAAAAGTTGACCCACTTTATTAAAAATTCATTTTCTTGGTTGCCGATTCATCGTTTTAGTTGAAAATTCATCTCTGAAAAACAAACTATTTCGTTAAAACTTTTTTTGCGCAGAATTCATTTTTTACTTGAAAATTAAAAATTAGGTTCAAAATTCAAATATTTGGTTAAAAATGTAACTATTTTGTTGAAAATTTAATTTTTATTTGAAAGTTCAACTCTTTGATTGAAACTTTAACTCTTTTTTTCAAAACTAGTTTTTTTGGTTGAAATATAATCTATTTAATTTTTTGTTAAGCCTTCAGTTTTTCGTTGAAAATTCAACGTTCCGTTTTAAAAATTCAAGTCTGTTTTTGGTTGAAGCTTGATATTTTTTGTTACAAATTCAACTGTTTTGTTGAAAATTTGATTATTTTATTGAAAATTAAATTATACAAATATTTTTTTGATTCAAATCAAAAATATAATCCGCAAATCAAAGATACGATAGTTCTTTAGAAATGAAGTTTATAAAACAAAATCTTTACTTCATTTAAAACAAAAAATTTTTAAATTAAACAAGAACTTCATTCAATTTAATCAAGGAATTTGTTTTATCAAAATAAAAATGTATTCAAATTAATTAAAATTAAAATTAAATTTGCCCTGGTGGAACAAATTTTTACAAGAAAGTACAACATTTCTACAACTTTAATTTTTTGTTAAAACATGTACTTTTCTGTAAAAAAAATGTACAAAATTTAACAAAAAAATATAGTTAAATACAAATGGCTCATTTTTTCTCGTATTTACTTGTAGTAAAGTAAAAAAAATTAACAATAAAGTGCACAATTTTTCAATTATTTTTTTATGTTCTGAAAACTTCTAAATTTCTCTTATTACTCGAATTCATTCTAAAAATTGTTATCTTTTATATTATTTTTCGAAATATAGGAAATCATTTGAATTGTTTCACAATCTTTTTAAATTTTCTCTTCAGAATTCTGTTTCCAAAAGAAAAAATAATTCGCAATTTTCCCATGAATCTTAAGAAAAATGTTATATTCTCTTAAGTGAAACCTTTTAAAATTCTTAAAACGCTACTAAATTTTTTTTATTATTAAAATATAAATTTATTTCTGAAAAAGACTAATTTTCAACAGAATAGTTGAACCTTCAACCAAAAAAGGTTTTTTTTCAACCACTTGCATTTTTTTAATCAAGAAAGATGAAATTTTTTACCAAAATTGACAAATTTTCCACAAGACAGTTTAATTTTTGACCTTTAAAATATGAATCTTCAGTAACAAAGGTAATTTCAAATAAACTATATGAATTTTCTACTAAAAAAGACGAATTTTCAACGAAATAGTTACATTTTCAACCATAGAGATGAATTTTCAATTAAAGTCGTGAAGCTTCATCCAAAAAAATTAATTTTTAACAAAGTAGTTCAACCTCTAACCAAGTAGTTAAATTTTTAACCAAAAAACATGATTTCTCCAGGAAAAATGTAATAGTCGATACTTCAACTAAAAAAACGTTAATTTTATATCAAAAAGAGTTGAATTCACCAAAAAAGACGAATTAAAAAAAAACTTATGACCAACCAAGTATTACAATTTTTTTAATAAAAATACGACTTTTCATTAATTTTCTACTAAGAAAGATGTTTTTTTAACAAAATACACACATGAATGTTCAGCTTAAAAGATCTATTTTCAAACAAAAACGGATTAGTTAAATTTCCAGTTAAAACAATTTATTTTCAATTAAAAAAACGAATTTTCAACAAAGTTGTTGAATCCTCAAACGTAAATATGAATTTTCATTAATTTTCTCCTAAGAAATACGACTTTTTAACAAAATACATGAATTTTCAACTAAAAAAAAAAATCTTCAAACAAAAATGGAGATCTCTTTTCAGAAAAAAAAAATTAATTAAAATAATGTTTAATTCATAGCTTCATCTAGTCTGAAAAGACGTTAAAAATTTCTGTTATTCTCCAATGATAATACAGATTCCTTGAAAATTTTGATTTGTACCACCTAGCAAAATAATGCGTGTATTTCTGAAAAAAGTTGTTTCTTCCCTCGATCTCTCTAGTAGCTTAATGGGAAAGCACCCGATCGGCAATCGGAAGTTCTGTGGTTCGATTCCCAGCGGAGCGAAAGGAGAAGATCTTTTTTCAGAGAAAAAAAATTAATTAAAATAATTTTTAATTCATAGCTCCATCTAGTCTGAAAAGACGTTTAAAATTTATGTTATTCTCCAATGATAATACAGATTCCTCGTAACAAATTAATTGTTAACCAAATAATTACATCTTTAACCAAAAAGGTGAAATTTCTTCGAAATGAAAAATTTTCAAACTTTTTTCAAACTGATTCGAATTACTCCTAATATTTTAAAAAATGAAAAAATTTCCCTAAAAGCTCCCAGATTTTTTAAACGTTTTTAGAAATCTTTTGCAATGTTTGACACTTTCATTCAAAAGATAATTTTTCTAAATAAAATATAATTTCTAAGTTGTTTGTTATCTATTGAAAACTTTTAGCATTATTAAAGAGCTTCGAAATTATTCTCAAAATCTTCAAATGCTTACATTTTTCAAATATATTTTTAAATATTTTTAAATTAGGTATTTTTGATTTCTGGGAAAATTTCTAAACCTTCTAAATAGTTTTTTTTTTAATAATTCGAATTTTTTCTAAAAATAAAATAATGTTGGGTACTTTTATAAACTTTCTGAATATCTTTTTAAATGATTAGTATTTTTCCTAACATTAGAAAACTCTTTAGACAATTTTGGAAATCTTTTGAAATGTTTTTAAATATTCTCTTAAAATTAATTTTTGTAAATAAAAAATCTGTGCAAATTTTCCCATGAATCTTAAGAAAATGTTTTTATTATCTTGAAACCTTTTGAAATACCCTAAAAGCTTCGAAAATCCTTTAACTCCTTAGAAATTTGGTAAATACCGTAAAAATTCCTTAAAATCTTCGAAATCGTTTAAATCTTACGAAATTATTTGAAATTTCTGAGACTTTTTGTAATCCCTTGAACATTTGTCAAATACCGTAAATTACCTTGAAATTTTTTCAAAAATGTATAAAACTGAAATTCTCTAAAATCTGATGAAAATTTTTGAAATCCCTTGAAATCTTTTAAAATAATATAACAGCTTTAAAGCCCTACAAAACCCTATAAAATTCAAAAAATCAGTTAAAATCCTTTAAAACCCATTGAAATCTGTCAAAATCTTGGAAATTTTTTGAACATTTTTGAAACCATTGAAAACTTTTGAAATATTTTGAAGTGAGGGGAAATGAAGGGTGGAGGAGTAGATGGCGAGGGGAGACGAAGTAGGGGAATTAGGGAAGGGGGTATGGGAAATGAGGGGGAGTAGAGGAAGTGAGAAGAAATGAGGGGAAGGGAAGTAGGGGAAATGAAGGGAGGGAAAGTAGGGGAAATAATGAAAAATGTGGGGAGGAGAAGGAGGGGAAATAAGGCGAGGGAAAGTAGAGGAAGTGATGGAAAATGAGGTGAGGGGAAGTAGGGGAAGTGAGAAGAAGTAAGGTGAGTGAGGGGATTTGAGGAGAGGGGAAGTAGGGGAAGTGATGGGAAATTAGGGGAAGTAGGGGAAATATTTAGAAATGAATCTCTAAATTTTTTTCAAATATCAAAACAGGAAGTAATCACAAAATTAATAATTCTCTCTTTCAGATATGGGAACTAGTTGACAACAAAACCGGATATCTGACTCGAAACGCACTTTACAAAGGGTTGGCTTTAGTCGGTTTCGCACAGCAAGGAAAAAATCCTAGTGACAAGCTCTTGGAAAATTCAGAAACTCAAGGTAATTGCTATTATTTTGTTATTTTGTTTGTATATATTTAAATAAATAATTATTATAAATATTTATTCAATAATAGTCGGCATCCTCAAGCAAAATAATTATCCGAACAAATAATTTATTTTAATATTTATTAAACAATAAGTAAAATTATTTAACATTTGTAGCCTACTATTTGGGCCGTTACTGTTCAGACTAGATGGAGCTATGAATTGAAAATTTATTTCAATTACTTTTTTTCTGAAAAAAGATCTTCTCCTTTCGCTCCACTGGGAATCGAACCACAGAACTTCCGATTGCCGGTCGGGTGCTTTCCCATTAAGCTACTAGAGAGATCGAGAGAAGAAACTTTTTTCAGAAAAGAAGATCTTTTTTCAGAAAAAAATTAATTAAAATAATTTTTAATTCATAGCTCCATCTAGTCTGAAAAGACGTGACAAATTTCTGTTATTCTCTGATGATAATACAGATTCCTTGAAAAATTTGATTTGTACCACCTTGCAAAATAATGCGTGTATTTTCTGAAAAAAGTTTCTTCTTTCCATCTCTCTAGTAGCTTAATGGGAAAGCACCCGACCGGCAATCTTAAGTTCTGTGGTTCGATTCCCAACGGAACGAAAGGAGAAGATCTTTTTTCAGAAAAAAAAGTAATTGAAATAACAAAATTATTCAAATGTTTATTTATTAAATTCTCATATAAAATGTTGTTGAATTATGTAAATAAAAAATTTGGTAACACTTGCTTTCAATACAAAATTCGGTTTTTGAATGTTTATCTTTTTTTTTCTAAACCAGCTTAGTGGTAAGAGCACCCGACCGGCAATCGGTAGACCTGTGGTTCGATTCCCAGCGGAGCAAAGGGGATCGAAGGGGAGGGATATTTTTTCACAGATAAAATTCAATATCAAATATTATAATTCTTTTAGAAAATTCCTTTTCCCAAACTAAAAATTATAATATTTAAGAAATCGATCTAAGATAACCCTCAAATTCAGAATTTTTCGTTTTTCTAAAATTTTTAATATTAAATTTTATCTGTGAAAAAAGATTGCTCCACTGGGAATCGAACCACAAGTCTACCGATTGCCGCTCGGGTGCTCTTACCACTAAGTTACTGGAGAGATCGAAAGAAGAATCTTTTTTCACAGATATTGCGAACGGCAAGGTTTTCTGTAATATCAGTCATAAGATTTAAGAAATCTGCATTATCATCGGGGATGATAATGACCGATTAGATGAAGATTAAGTCTTGTAAGATTAAATTTTATGACTGATATTACAGAAAACCTTGCCCTTTGGCATATCTGTGAAAAAAGATTCTTCTTTCGATCTCTTCAGTAGCTTAGTGGTAAGAGCACCCGACCGGCAACCGGTAGACCTGTGGTTCGATTCCCAGCGCAGCAAAGGAGAGGGATATTTTTTCACAGATAAAATTCAATATTAAAAGTTATGATTCTTTTAGAAAATTCCCTTCCCAAAGTAATAATTCTTCATCGACATTACATCTCCAAAATCAAAATTTGAACTCTCAATCGGAATTTTTTTCATTATTATATAAATACCAACTCTGATCATCTCCTTGTGAGTGAGTCTAAAGAACATTCACTCAAATTAAATACTACACTATTTTTCAATAATAATAACTTTAATACATTTTTAGGGTTCCGAGGGGAAGTGAGGGAAATGAGGTGTGGCGAATTAGTGGAAGTGATGAGAAATGAAGAGAAATGGGGGGAAGGGAATTAGGTGGTGAGGGGAAATAAGGGAAGGGGAAGTGAGGAGAAATGAGGTAAAATTAGGCGAAGTGCGGGGAGAGGAATAAGGGGGAATTGTAGGAAGTGAGGGAAAGTAGGGGAAATGATGGAAGGGGGAAGTATAGGAAATGATAGGAGCGAAAGTAGGGAGAGCGGAAATAGATGAAGTAGGGGAAATGAAGGGAAATTATGGGAGGGAAGTGAGGGGAGGGACTCAGGGTAAATTATAGAAGTGATGGAAGGCGACGTAGGGGAAATGAGGTGACGGGAAGTAGGGGAAGTGAGTGGAGGGTAGGTAGGGGAAATAAGGATATATGAAGTAGGGGGAGTAAGAGGTGGGGGAAGGGGAAGTGACGGGAAAGTAGAAGAACTGAGGGGAGGGGAACTAGGGGAACTAAAGGACAATGAGGTGAGGGGTAGTACGAGAATCAAGGGGAAATTAGGGACTGGAAGTGAGTGGAGAGAAGGAAGGGGAAATTAGGGGAGGTGAAGTAGGGGAGGTGAAGTAGGGGAAGTAAGAGGAAGTAAGCGGTGCGGGAAGGAAAGTTACGGGAAGAGGAAATAGGGGAAATGAGGGTAGTGACTCGAAGAAGTAAAGGGCAATGAGGTGAGGTGTAGTAGAAGTAGTAAGGGAAATTGGGGAAGGGAAGTAGGAGAAGTGAGTGTAATTTAAGGAAAGTAGGGGAAATGATAAGAAATTATAGTGAATAGGGGTGGAACAGTGAGGGGAGGAGTATTGGGGTAGGGGAATGTTAACTGGGGGAGGGGGAAGTAGGCGAGGAAGAAGTTGGGGAGGGGGCGAAGTGAGGGGAATATAGGGGGAGTAGGGGGTATGGGAGGGGTAGGTTTGAACGACTTAATTAACGTCCTAATAGGCTACGAAACCCTTTTTTTGTAGACGCGAAGCACCCACTTTGACTAATATTTATTATGTATTTTTAGAATTACCGATACCATCCTTAGGGGATTTATCAGAAGTGATCCTTCTGGCCCAACGATTACACAGAGGATACAATCCTGCAAAGCTGAATCTCACTTACACTGATATCTGCAACATAGACTCAATTGAAGTTAACTTGTTACCCGAAAAGAAGGGTATTTTTTTAAAACACGTCGAGTATCAAGTATCAAGTAAGGTAAGAGTGAGACCATTCGACAATAATTTAAAAAAAAAATCTGTCAATTAACTTAAAAATTTGCGTTAAAAATTCCTTTCAGAGATTTAATTCTGTCGTATATAGAAGATACAACGACTTTGTTTCACTCCACGAACTCCTTCTGACGAGGTTTCCCTACAGGTTGATCCCAAAATTACCACCGAAGAAAATTGTTGGTGGTGAGTTACCAAAATACGAATTACACCCGACTCTCGGTTTAGGAACAGTGCCGGGGGTTGCCTGCGAATAGCCTTGCTCATAAATCGGGTGTATCGAAACATAAACAGTCAGGGCTGCCTGAACTGTTTCCGATTGGAATGCATAATATTGCACAATATACTCGACAGAGTCTCGCGCACTGCGGCCCTTCAGAGGCGAGAGTCGCAACCGCCTCTCGCCCCTTGAGCTGAAAAACTGCGTGGGCCAGCAATTCTAGGAATTCCTAAACCGCGAGTTCCTAAACCGAGAGTCGGGTATACTTATAAAATGAAATGAGAGCATTAAAAATGACTAGTATTGTACAATTTTTTAGCTGATTCTCAATTCTTGGAGGAAAGGAGAAGGTCCCTCTTGAGATTCCTGACATTGCTTGCTCGTCATCCAGTTGTCAATAAAGATCCAATTGTTCATTTTTTCTTCACCTACACTGGAGAGGAGACCCAGCACAAAATTCGAGAAGTTTTTCGAAGAGTGCCCGACGAATTTGCTACGTCGGAATTGTCCTCAAGAGCCAAAGAACTTGTACCTCAGGAAACCTTAACAGAATTTGCCAATAGCAGGGATCAAATTCGAGTGATACTTTTGGGAATTTCGAGATTGAAGAATATAGCAGACTGCTTGGCAATCCGATCTCACGCTTATGCAGTCGATATGGTCGAAATGGGGACAGTGTTAAATAATTTAGCCTCCTCAGAATCTCACGGGACAAGTGCATGGTTGACAGGAGTGGAGGATATGAAAAAAGGATTTCACACAATCTCAAAGTAAGAAAAAAATAATCAGGGTTCATGTTAGGGTAACAGCGTATCTCTAAATCTGAATTACACTGGAACTTGGATTTAATCAGTCTGGATTTACTTCGTTCCGAGAATTTATGCCACGGCGGTTTCGTGATGAGAGGAGCCGCGGGACTGAAAGGGAAGCGGTGTACAGTGGGGCAAAAAAAGTACCTGTGGACAAATCAATTTTTAGCCTACATTTCCAGTTGGTTGAAATAATTAAAAACAATTTTTATTGTGTTATAAACAAATTAATGAAGAAAAGTCATTTTTTGGGATTGGCAATGTTTAGCTCATTGAAATTGATAGTTTTCGTATAAAATGTGAGAAAAATTAAAGTTCCATTACCATTAATTAAGAGTAGATGTTTTTTTGTGATTTTTTAAACAATTTTTATAAACAAATTCACAGTTTGGCGATTTTTCAATGAATAGGCTCAATTTTTGTTTACGGAATCAACTAGGTATGTCTTTCCGATGACTCTTTACTATGATACTTTGCAAATTGACAAGAATTATTTATTATTCGAACAACTTTTATAAACAAATTCACAGTTTGGCGATTTTTCAATAAATAGGCTCAATTTTTGTCTATGGAATCAACTAGGTATGTCTTTCCGATGACTCTATACTATGATACTTTGAAAATTGACATCAATTATTCATTATTTAAACAATTGTTATAGACAAATTCACAGTTTGGCGATTTTTCAATGAAAATGCTCACTTTATCATTGATTATTTTGTCATACCAATTGGTCAATTATCTGTAGAGGCTCAGGAATCGCGAAATAAAGAACTGAAAAGAGGTCGAGAAAATGATATGAGACAATCATCTCCAATCAAGATGCACGAAGACTTGTTGCACTTTTTGTTGTGTCCTGCTAATCTTCATTCAGGAAGCTTGAGATATCAGTTTCCCCAAATAGAGAATCACTGGTTCCAGAAGCTAAAGCATTGATTTTGAACACTACGTGAGTTCATTGGATTGAAAAACAATCGAAGTTGTCAAACGGCAAAAAATGGACCCAAAATGCATTTGTTTATAACAATTGATTAAATAATGAATAATTGTTGTCAATTTGCAGAGTATTATAGTGAAGAGTCATCGGAAAGACATCCCTAGTTGATTCCGTGAACAAAAATTGAGCCTGTTTATTGAAAAATCGCCAAACTGTGAATTTGTTAATAAACATTGTTTAAATAAAGAATCATTGTTGTCAATTTTTTAAGTGTCATAGTGAAGAGTCATCAAAAAGACATACCAAGTTGATTCCGTGAACAAAAATTGAGCATATTCATTGAAATGTCGCCAAACTGTGAATTTGTTTATAAAAGTTGTTTAAATAATTAATAATTGTTGTCAATTTGCAGAGTATTATTGTGAAAAGTCATCGGAAAGACGTACCTACTTGATTCCGTAAACAAAAATTGAGCATATTCATTGAAAAGTCGCCAAACTGTGAATTTGTTTATAAAAATAGTTTAAATACTGAATAATTGTTGTCAATTTTCAAAGTATCATAGTAAAGTATCATGGTAAAGAGTCATCGGGAAGACATACCTGGTTGATTCCGTAAACAAAAATTGAGCCTATTCATTGAAAAATCGCCAAACTGTGAATTTGTTCATAAAAGTTGTTTAAATAATGAATAATTGTTGTCAATTTGCAAAGTATCGTAGTAAAGAATCATCGGAAAGACATACTTAGTTGATTCCGTAAACAAAAATTAAGCTTATTCATTGAAAAATCGCCAAACTGTGAATTTGTTTATAAAAAATGTTTAAATAATGAATAATTGTTGTCAATTTGCAAAGTATCATATAGTGAAGAGTCATCGAAAAGACATCCTTAGTTGATTCCGTAAACAAAAATTGAGCATGTTCATTGAAAAATCGCCAAACTGTGAATTTGTTTATAAAAATTGTTTAAATAATGAATAATTGTTGTCAATTTTCAAAGTATTATAGTAAAGAGTCATTGGAAAGACATAAATAGTTGATTCCAGAGACAAAAATTGAGCCTATTCATTGAAAAGTCGCCAAACTGTGAATTTGGTTATAAAAGTTGTTTAAATACTGAACAATTGTTATCAATTTTTAAAGTTTAAAAGTAAAGAGTCATCGGAAAGACATACCTAGTTGATTCCATAAACAAAAATTGAGCCTATTTTTTGAAAAATCGCCAAACTGTGAATTTATTTATAAAAGTTGTTTGAATAATAAATAATTGTTGTCAATCTGCAAAGTATCATAGCAAAGAGTCATCGAAAAGGCATACCTAGTTGATTCCGTAAACAAAAATTGAGCCTTTTCATTGAAAAATCGCCAAACTGTGAATTTGTTTATGAAAATTGTTTAAATACTGAATAATTGTTATCAATTTTTAATGTCTCAAAGTAAAGAGTCATTGGAAAGACATCCCTAGTCGATTCCGTAAACAAAAATTGAGCCTTTTCATTGAAAAATCGCCAAACTGTGAATTTGTTTATGAAAATTGTTTAAATACTGAATAATTGTTATCAATTTTTAAAGTCTCAAAGTAAAGAGTCATTGGAAAGACATCCCTAGTCGATTCCGTAAACAAAAATTGAGCCTATTCATTGAAAAATCGTCAAACTGTGAATTTGTTTATAAAAAATGTTTAAACAATTACCAAAAAGCATATATTCTTAATTAATGGCAATGGAACATTTATTTCTCACACATTTGATACAAAATCTATTAATTTTAATGAGCTAAACATTGCTAATCCCAAAAAATGACTTTTCTTTATTAATTTGTTTGTAACACAATAAAAACTTTTTTTAATCATTCTAACCAACTGGAAATTATTCCCATATAGTTGTAACACTATTTTAAAATCTTCTTTGATCAATCTGAATGTCTTAAAAGAAATGGCACTTGGGAAAAGTTCAAAGACAAAATTTCAAATTTGTTGTTAGATAACAAATTTTTAAACAATTAAACAAAATTCTAATCACACAAATCTTTTCAAAATTTAAAAAACTTTTATTTAAAAAAAAACGTTTAAATCGGATGAATAGTGCAGGCTAAAAATTGATTTTTCCACAGGTACTTTTTGTTCCTCACTGTGCGGTGCTCAGTCAAGCGTGACAAACAGCATAAGGGCCGCACCCTCAGCACGTTAGTTGCATCTCATGCGTTCAAATACAACAGAAATCGTTTATGCAGCCCTGACTGTTTAAGTTTTGGGCGGTCTGGACTTAGTTTGAAGGCCACTGCAAGCTATGCCCGAAACTGGTATTAAATCCAAGTTCCAGTGTAGTAAAAAAATACTAATTGGTAGCAGTTTTCTTTTAATTTAAATAGCGCCGATTCTTTTACTGCTAATTAGTAAAAAAAACTACTAATTTTATGTGCAAGAATAACCGACTAAGCGAATTAGTAACTTTATCTACTAAAGGAATTGGTAATGATACTACTAAATGAATTGGTAAATATATTGCTAGTTACTATTTTAAAAGTTAGTTTTAAATAAATTTAAAAATTGATTTTACAATTAAGAGAATGTTATTGAAATCAAATAATAAAGTATTAAATACGTGGAAAAATACCAGAAATGTGAAAATTGTACAAACGATACATCAAATTACATATAACCATACTAACCAGCTACCTGAAGTTGAAGGTTCTAAAAATTTTCATATTTTTTTTTGTGTACAAGAAAAGGCACATAAATATTCCTTAGAATCAAGTCGAATCTGTTGATTCTGCAGTACGTTTGTCAATTTCTGCACACTATAAGCCTCAAAGATCTTTAATTTTTCGGAAAATACATTTTAGTTAACCTAACTCTTTTTAAGAACACTTTCCCATTTCCCTTTAAACAATTCACTTATTCTTAAATATTAAACTAAAACTTACCTATTTTACAGAAACTAAACAGAAAAAAGATAATATCAGTCAAAGTCAGTCAAAGCGAGAGTTACGGCGTCATGATGGCAGCAGCGTACATACGCTTGCGCTGTACGAGAGACGCAATTTACTTTCAGCGGTATATTCAAAATAAATTTCAACTTATGCCTGAAGGTTTTTTTTTCTTCAAAAACCATGTTAGCAACACTTTTTTCAAAACGCATTTTATTGTCTCCGTAAAAACTAATAGCACCATTCGATTCAACAATTAAAAAATTATTTTTTCTCTTGAAAAATTATCTATTAATTTTTGTCTCATTCGTTTTACAGTCATTTTATGACATAAAAATTTTTTTTACTCACCATTTCATTTAGTAGAAAGTGATCAAATTATTAATTCAACAGAGACAATGCTACTAATTGCATTAGTAAAATTTCTACTAATTTGGATTTAGATAGATTGAACAAAAATTTTCTTTAACCAAAATATAAAATTAATATTAAAACAAGCTTTTAACTATTTTATACAATTTATTATCTAAACTAATTGAAAACAAAAGCAAGGACAATATTTTTAATAATTGATGAAAATTGATATCTTAACTTCAGAACCAATATATAATATTTTTTTACAATATATAAACAATTAAATCGTCACATTTTTGTTGAAAAATAATCATTTCCGACGAAAAACGCACAAATAGAATCTAAATTTGTTAAAAATTGTAAGTTTAATTTTTAAAGTCAAATAATTTTTGTTAAAAAAACGCTAACATGCCCTATTATTGTTCAAAATTTTCAATATTCTTTAAAATATTGTAATTTAAATTGAAATTTAATATTGCGAACCTTCTTTTAAAACCAATATTTGATTTAAAATAATCGATTTCCGATGATAAATGTTAACATAACCTTAAATTGTTCCAAAATTGTAAATCTTCTTTGAAATCTATATCGATATTTCCGGTGAATACCGCTAGCTTTACCTAAAATTGTGAAAAAATTATTACTCTTTGAAATCTAATGCTTTTTTATTAAAAATACCGATTTCCAGTGTAAAACGCGAACATAACCTTAAATTGTTAAAAGTTGTAAATCTTCTTTGAAATATAATCCAAAAATCCAAAATAATGTTTAAATATTCTAAATCTTGTTCAAATTATAATAATTTTTGTTTTAAAATACCAATTTTCGATGTAAAACAATAGCGTAACCTGAAATTGTTTAAAAATGATGAATATTGTTTGAAAGCTAATAATTTTTTAATAAAAAATTTCAATTTCCGATGAAAAATACTAGCACCATGAGTTTTTCGAGTTTGTCAAATTCTTATTATTTTAAACAAAATTCATTGGATTTAAATCTAACGGTTTTTGTTTAAAAATACCAACTTCAGGTGAAACACACCAACGTAACCTAAAGTTGTTAAATAAATGTAAAATATGCTTTGAAATAGAATTTTTTTAAAATTAAAAATATCAATAATTTCTGTTTAAAACACTAAAATAACAGAAAATTGTTCAGAATTGTAAATCTTCTTCGAAATCTAAAGGTTTTTGTTTAAAATAACCCGTTTTCCATAAAAAACGTTATAAATAAATAATAAAAATAATAATAAAATAAATAATAAATAAAATATTTTGTTTAAAAATACCAGTTTTGATCTCAAAAGTCCGATGATTTTTGTATACAAATTTTTTAATCTTTGACAACTTAATTTTTTTTTAATTTTGAGTCATTTTCGAAACATTATAATTTTATATTGAAATTCTTTTTAAAAAATACTAATTTCCAGCGAAAAGCTCTTACATAAAACATTTATAATATTTTCAATAATTTATTAGATAATTTGAAAGTTTTAATAAGTTTTTTTTTATTGAAAGGGATTATTTGTAGATTCAATTTTCAAAATTTTAAATTTAAGATATAAAACAACTTCAAGTGATGAAAAGTCAATCCGGTGTTCAACAATGATTTCGAAATTTTTCGAGAAACATCGTTACACCACTTTTTTTTAAATATGAAAATGAAATAAAATTTTATTTATAAATTAAATGTGATAAGTGCAAAAGTGTCTCAGTTAAGTGTGAGATGTATTTTTTTCTCTTCCGCGATAATTTTCTTTACTAATGGCCGTGATTTTCTTATAATTCTTGAAACATAATATCACCAAAAAAAAGAAAAGAAAAAATGGGGACAAAAATAGCTAAAATTCTCAAATTTAGGGATTGTAGGGGATTTGGTGAAAAATGGGGGGGGGGGATAGGGGACTGACTGTGATCCCTGGACTCCCGTGTTGTTTATTTAAATACCACGTTCGTTCCGCAACACTGCTCCGACCCAGGTCGCTGATCAATCTCTCTAGCAATCACCCCAGGGGAAGAGCTTCACAAAGTCGCCATGTAAAATTCATTTTTTGTGATTTCCAGGGAAATTAATCTACTTTCCACCAGAGCTTTACAACAAGCAGTGAGAGAAGAAACTATGGTTTGTGAACGTTTAAATTTATTGTTGGATATTCTCGTTGCTCATAGAAGTTTATGTGAACGACATGAAAGGGGAGTCAGTGCAGATCATCAGCGAGCTTTATCGACAATGTTGGCTTTGAAAAAGCGACAAATGCAAGGAGTCATTCGCGGGACTGATGTAAGTTATATTTTTTCAAATATATTTTATTTAAAAAAAAAAATTTCTTTTAATATATTTTATTTACGCTTACAGGCCTCGGACTCACATTTCAAAAAATAGTGTTAAATAGTGTCTATAAATGATCAAAATACCTATTTATTTAACGCAAGCTTGTCCAATAATTAAAATATTTAAACTACAGGAAATCATATAAACAATTAAAGTTTAATTAAATATTATACCATTAAGCCATTTCCCTTTCAGGGTAGGCGTGACACTACCCGATTCGAGTAGTGTTTCTAGGTTAGTTTCTTGTAGTAAATAACTACAAGTGTGGGCTCACCACACCCACGATGTGCCAACAGCACTCAGTTTTCTCGAATGGTCACCCATCCAAGTACTAACCGCGCCCAACGCTGCTTAACTTCAGTGATCTGACGAGAACTGGTTTTTTCAGCGTGGTATGGCTGTTGGCAATTAATCATGATCAATCATTTAATTGGACTTTAATTGTTTTATATGATCTTCTGTAAAATATTTTATTGTTTAATTTTATTATCTAAAATCATTGAAAAGAAAAGCAAGGACAATATTTTTAATAATTGATGAAAATTGATATCTTAAATTCAGAATTATTATATAAAATTTTTGTGCAATATATAAACAATTGAGTTGTTACTTTTTTGTTAAAAAATATTTATTTTCGACGAAAAACACTCAAACAGAACCTAAAATTGCTCAAAATTTGATAGTTTACTTTTTAAAGTCAAATTATTTTTGTTAAAAATAACAGATTTCCGAAGTCTACTATTAAAGTTTTGGATAAGGATTCATCTTTTTTACCCAAAAATTGTATTTTTGGTTCAAAATTTAATTATTTTGTTGAAAATTTAACAAGTTTGTAAAAAAAGTCATACTTCTTGGTTGAAGATTCAACTGTTTTGTTGAAAGTTAGTTTTTCGGCTCGAAAATTGAACAATTTGGTAGAAAATTTAACTTTGCAGTTAAAAATTGATGTATTTTGTTTAAAATTCGTCTTTTTTGGTAGAACATCAATTTTTTTGGTATTGGAATATCAAATATTACATTTTTCGTTAAAAATTCATCTTTTTAGATTGAAAATTCTACCCCTTTGGTTGAAAAGTTGAACTACTTTATTAAAAGTTCTTTTTTTTTTGAGGATTCTGAATTTTAAATAAACCTTTTATGATTAATAATTGACCTTTTTTAGATTAGAAAAATTCATCTATTTAGTTAAAAAATTTTAGAAACGAAAAAAATATAAACTTAAAATTAATAAAATAAAATTTGGACTAACATTACATGCATTGTTCAAAATGTCTAGTTGAAAATTTATGTAATTTGTTAAAAATTCTTAATTTTTGGTCGAAAATTCAATTTTTTTGGCTACAAATTTACATATTTTTCTGAAAATTCGTCCTTTTTGGTTGTCGTAAAGTCTTTTTTATTTAAAATTAAAATCTTTCTTGGTTTAAATATCAGCTATTACATTTTTTGGTGAAAATTAGTATTTTCAGGTTGTAAATGCAATTTTTTTTAGAAAATTCTTCCCTTTGGCTTGAAAATGCAAGATTCTTGTAGAAAATTAGTTTTCTTTGCATGGAAAATTTTTTTTTTTTAAATGAAAATTTAAATATTCCAATTTTAGTTGAAAATTGATCTTTTTTAGTTGAAAATTCAACTATTTGGTTGAAAATTCATGTATTTTCTTCAAAACACGTCTTTTTAGATAGAAAATTAATCCTCTCGACAGAAAATTTGAAAATTGATGTATTTTGTTGAAAATTCGTCTTTTTGGTCATATTAACTTTTTGTTTGTTCAAAATTGAAATCTTTCCTGGTTTAAATATCAATTATTAAATTTATCGTTTAAAATTCATCTTTTTAAATTGAAAATTCAGCTTCTGGGTTGAAAGTTGAACTACTTTATTCAAACTTCATTTTTTTTAAGATTCGGAATTTAAGTTGAATATTCGTTGTTTTTATTGAAAATTATATTTTTTTAAACTGAAAATTGAATTATTTTGTTGAAAATTCAACTGACTGGTTGTAAATTTACTTTTTTGTTGAAAATTCATGTTCTCGGGTTGAAAATTCAACTATTTTATAGATAATTCGTCTTTTTGACTTCGAAATTACACAAGTTAGTATAAAATTCCACAATTCGGTAAAAAATTAAACTGTTTTGTACAAAATTAGTTTTTTTAAATTGAAAATTAATTCTCACTATAAATGTAACTAAACCTTTTTTGGTTAAAAACTGATTTTTTTAGATTAAAAATTCAACTATTTAGTTGAAAATGGTTAGAAACGGAAAAAATGTCAACTAAAAATCAATCAAATAAAATTTGGACTAACGTCACATCCATTGTTCAAAATATTTTAGTTAAAAATTTATGTAATTTGTTGACAAATCGTCGTTTTGGTTATATTTAACTGCTTCTTATTTAAAATTAAAATCTTTTTTGGTTTAGATATCAGCTGTTACATTTTGTGTTGGAAATTAATATTTCCATGTTGAAAATGTAACTGTTTTGTAGCGAATTCTTCTCTTTGGCTTGAAAAGTCAACAGTCTTGTAGAAAATTCGTTTTCTATTTATGGAAAATTAATGTTTTTAAATAAAAAATTAACTATTCGATTTTAGGTGTAAAATTGATTTTTTCAAGTTGAAAATTCAACTATTGATTTGACAATTCATGTGTTTTCTTTGAAAAATTATCTTTTTTGATAGAAAATTAATCCTCTGGGTTTAAGGTTGAAATATTTGGTAGAAAATATGTGCCTTTTGTTGAAAATTTGCCTTTTTTGGTTATATTAAAGAGTTTTTTTTATTAAAAATTAAAATATTTCTTGGTTTAAATATCAACTATTACATTTTTTCGTGAAAATTAGTATTTTCAGGTTGAAAATGCAATCGTTTTTTCGAAAATTCTTCTCTTTGGCTTGAAAATTCAAGAGTCTTGTAGAAACTTTCTTTTCTTTTAATGGAAAATTATTTTTTTCAACTGAAAATTTAACTATTCAATATTTGGTTGAAAATTCATCTTTTTCAGTTGAAAATTTAACTGTTTGGTAGAAAATATATTATTTTGTTAACATTTCGTCTTTTTAGTAGAAAATAAATTTTTTGTTTAAAAATGCAATCGTATGGTTGAAAATTATTCTGTTTTAGTTGAGGATTCAAGTATTTTGTTGAAAATTCATCTTTTTGGTTAGATTTAACTGTTTTTTTTTATTAAAAATTAAAATATTTTTTGGTTTAAATATCAACTATTACATTTTTTGGTGAAAATTAGTATTTTCAGGTTGAAAATGCAATTTTTTTAGAGAATTCTTCTCCTTGGCTTGAAAATTGAATTTTTTGTTTTAAAATGCAATCGTATGGTTGAAAATTATTCTGTTTTAGTTGAGGATTCAAGTATTTTGTTGAAAATTCATCTTTTTGGTTAGATTTAACTGTTTTTTTTTAATTAAAAATTAAAATCTTTTTTGGTTCAAATATCAACTATTACATTTTTTGGTGAAAATTAGTATTTCCAGGTTGAAAATGCTTTTTTTCAGAAAATTCTTCTCCTTGGCTTGAAAATTGAATTGTTTTTTTTTTAATTTATGTAATTCGTTTAGAATTCATTTTTTTTAACTTTAACTATTGGGTAGGAAATTCAGCTTTTTGTTAAAAGCTCATCTGTTTGGTTTGAAAATTTAACATTAGCGAAGAAATTCAAAAATATTTTTTAAGGAAAAGTAAAGAAAGTCCGAGGCCTGCATTTATTTAAATATGCATTTTTAAATCAAGGTTCCCTTATTTTAATTGCCTCTAATTTACAAAAAATTATATTTTTTTAGGCTGATACTGTGGAATATTTAGAAAATAAAATGGTGGCTCAAGAATCTATAATTGCGAATGTTGAGCTGAGGAATTTATTTTCGCTTTATTGTTTACACATGGAAACGCAGTTGGTTCATTCTCATTTAGAAATTCTTGCTACAGTTTTACAAAGTCTTGTGAGCGTTCAGATTCGAGGACATTCGGAGGTATGTTCCATTTATTTTCCTCTAATGATTTTTATATTAACAAATTTAATCGATAAATTATGATTTTAAATAAAAATTTAATTTTGTTACACGTTTCCGTGATTTTATTCCATGTAACTTTTTTAATTATTTATTTATTATTTATATATTGGGATCAAACTATTTTTTCCGAAATAAAATGCAAGTAATCTGTGAAATAAAAATTCAAACCACGAGGATAAGACGTAGTTGTAATAGCGTCTAAAATAATTCATTATTTCATTTTATTGCTGAAAAAATTTTTCCGTAATTTAAAAAAAAATGGGATTGCAAAATATTCCATGAGATTTCCAAAGATTTCATGGATTATAGGAAATTCATTAAAGAAAATCATTATATGGAAAACAATTTAATACAAGATAATCAGGATTGGAATAAATAATATAAAAATGTTGAAAGAATTATTTTAAAAATTAGAGAAACTACAAAGGAAAGGTTTATTTTAGACCACTCATAATCTGATATGAAAGTACAAAAAATATCGATTCTGCAGAAATAAACTTTACACAGCAAAAATTTGTGAATTCCCTTGATATTTTAAAATTACTTAAAATAGCATTGAAGTCCATATGAAACCAGTTTGGAATCTTGAAAAAAAATTTATAAAAAATAAAATGAAATTCAAAATATTTCCAATCGTATCAAGGGATTTCCCTTGATACTATTGGAAATATTTTTAAATCGATAAAAATGTTGAAATCTGTTAAAATCTGTTGAATTACATTGAAATTTCTAAAATCCCCCAAAATCTTTAAAATAATTGGAGGTCCTATACATTTTATTCTTCTCTCCTTGAATTGTTGAAATAAGTAGAAATGCTTGAAATAAATTTTAATTTATTGCGTAAAGTATAAATCATTTGAAATCCCTTGAAAACAAATTCAATTAAACTTATTTAATAAATTTCTCGGGCAAAAAAATCCATAGCAATCTTGAAATCGCTTGAAATCCTTGGAGAATTATAAAAATCTTTTTAATCTTGTGAATCTTCTTGAAATACCTTAAAATGCCTTGAAATTCCATGAAATTTCTTTATTTTCAAAAATTCTCTAGAAATCCCTTGAAATATTTGGAAATCCCTTGACATTTTTTATATCTCTTCAAATCCTTTAGAATCCCTTAAAATCGCTTGAAATCTTTGAAAAGCGTAAGAATCCATTTTAAAAAGTATAAATAATTTGAAAGCCCTTCAATATTATTTAAAATTAACTTATTCATTAAAGTGATCTAAAAAAATTGTTTAAATCCCTAGAAATCCTGAGAGAATTCATAAAATCCTTTATATGTTGTGAAATTCCTTAAAACAGTTTTTAAAATCCCTTGAAATCTTTGGAATTACTAGGAATCCCTTGAAGTTTCCTTTCATTTAATTTATTTTCGAAAATTATCTAAAAATCCCTTGAAATATTTGGAAATCCTACAAATCCCTGAAAATATTTTTAATCTCTTGAAAACCAATGAAATCTTTTAATATTATTTTAAAAACCTCCTGATATGTTCTGAAATCTTTAAACTTTCATGAAATTTTTATGAAATCTGACGAACGCTTAAAATCCATGGAAATTCGCTGGAATTCAAATGATATTAAATTTATTCCTTAAAATTCTAAAAAAAATTAATCCCTATAAATCATTGAAATGCTTTCTTGTGAAATTTCTTGCAATACCTTAAAATCTATTGAAATCGCTAAAAATTCCTTCAAATTTAATTTATTTTCCTAAGTTCACTAGAAATATATTGATATCTTTAAAAATCCTACAAAATTCTTTGAAATCCCTTGAAATATTTTTAATCTTTTGAAATCCCGTGGAATTCCTTAAAGTCCCCGGAAATGTTTGGAAATCCTTAAAATCCTCTAAACTTCCTCAAAATGTTTGGAAATACCTTGAAATCCGTGGAAATATTTTCAAATATCTTCAAAATTAGTTGAAATATTTGGGAAAACTTTTAAAATTCTTTTAAAAGCCTTAAAATTCGTGAAAGTCTTTCGAAAATGGTTAAAATCCTTTGGAATCCTTTAAAACCTCCTGATATGTTTGGAAATCTATGTTAAATAAATGAATAAATCATTCTTTTGTACTTTTTCTATTTTTAGCATCAATCCTTTCAATATTTATACATTCTTTATTTCGATATTGATTTTCTTATAATGATTTTCTATCATGTTTTTTTCTAGAATCGCGAAAAAATTATAAGAAAATCATGAGAGATCTATACAAAACACGTATTTCTTTTATTTTTTAATATTTTTATTCGAGTAGAGGTTCCTGTAGCTTTGCGAAGTAAATTGAGGCGCGGGTTTCTGTACAGAAACACGTATTTCTTTTATTTTTTTCGAGTAGAGGTTTCTGTACAGGTACCTTTGCGAAGTAAATAGAGGTGCGGGTTTCTGTACAGAAACACGTATTTCTTTTATTTTTTATTTTTTTTAAATTTTATTTTTGAGTATGGGTTCCTGTACAGGTACCTTTACGAAGTAAATTGAGGCGCGGGTTCCTGTACAGAAACACGTATTTCTTTTATTTTTTTCGAGTAGAGGTTCCTGTACAGGTACCTTTGCGAAGTAAATAGAGGTGCGGTTTCCTGTAGAGAAACACGTATTTCTTTTTTTTTCCATTAAAAAAATGTTATTTTTATTTTTTCGAATATAGGTTCTTGTACAGGTACCTTTCCGAAGTAAATTGAGGCGCGGGTTCCTGTACAGAAACACGTATTTTTCATTTTTTGTTTTATTTTTTTTTTGTTTTAGTAGAGGTTCCTGTACAGGTACTTTTGCGAAGTAAATTGAGGCGCGGTTTCCTGAACAGAAACACGTATTTTTCATTTTTTGTTTTATTTTTTTTTGTTTTAGTAGAGGTTCCTGTACAGGTACTTTTGCGAAGTAAATTGCGGCGCGGGTTCCTGTACAGAAACACGTATTTTTTTATTTTTATTATACTTTTATTTTTTTCGAGTAGAGGTACAGGTACGTTTGCGAAGTAAATTGAGGTGCGGGTTCCTGTACAGAAACACTTTTTTTTTAATTTATTATATTTTTTCGAGTAGAGGTTCCTGTACAGGTACCTTTGCGAAGTAAATTTAGGCGCGGGTTTCTGTACAGAAACACGTATTTCTTTTATTTCTTTTATTATTTTCTTTTCTTCGAGTATGGGTTCCTGTACCTTTGCGAAGTAATTGGAGGCGCGGGTTCCTGTACAGAAACACGTGTTTCTCTTATTTTATTTTTTTTTTCGGGTAGAGGTTCCTGTACCTTTGCGAAGTAATTGGAGGCGCGGGTTCCTGTACAGAAACACGTATTTTTTTCATTTTATTTTTTTTTGTCGAGTAGAGGTTCCTGTACAGGTACCTTTGCGAAGTAAATTAAGGCGCGGTTTCCTGTACAGAAACACGTATTTCTTTTATTTTTATTTTTTATTTACAAAATTTCATTTTCATTTTTTTCGAGTAGAGGTTCCTGTACAGGTACGTTTGCGAAGTAAATTGAGGTGTGGGTTCCTGTACAGAAACACGTTTTTAACAAATTTATTTTATTTTTTTCGAGTAGAGGTTCCTGTACAGGTACCTTTGCGAAGTAAATTGAAGTGCGGGTTCCTGTACAGAAGCACGTATGTTTTTCATTTTATTTTATTTTTTTCGAGTAGAGGTACAGGTACGTTTGCGAGGTAAATCAAGCGGGTTCCTGTACAGAAACACGTTTTTTAAAATTTTATTTTATTTTTATTTTTTTCGACTAGAGGTTCCTGTACAGGTACCTTTGCGAAGTAAATTGAGGCAAAATGTCCAGGATCCTCCGAGGTTCCTGGACAGGAATTTTCAGCTGGGTAGTTAAATGTTAATATTGTTATAGCCACTTAATAGTCATAAAAAAATTTATTTTTTTTATGTAGAATGAATGTTGATAGTTTTAAGTACATATTTGTGAATTTTTGCTAACAATTATATTTGATTTCTAGCTAGCGGAAGTGTGGAAGTCTATAGAACAACAATGTTTACCAGAAAAATCAGCCGGTGGTTCAAATGGATTCTCATAGCAACACTCTCGGGATAACATTGAAACATTCTGTACATAATAAAATATTTAAATATTTAAGATGTGTAGGCGAATTGAATTTGATATTATTATTATTAATAAGAAAGCAATGAATATTTTTTTAATACTTCTCCGTGTAAAAATATGTACTTACGTATGTTTTATAAGTAATTGCAAAATTTGTACATATATCAAGATGTACATAAAATTAGGCATGTAATGCTGATCGAGTTAATGAGCGTTGTATTTTTATGCAAGATATATTATTTAAAGTTTAGCATAACGAGTTTTCTTCCTTTCCTTCTTTATTCTGTTTCCTTCTTGCGTCATGTAATTTTACATATAACAAACAAATTGTTGTGGTTTCTTCAATAAAAAAATAAAATCTTGAATAATTTATTCAATTATTTTGAAAATTTGTTTCAAACAAGTTGGAAGTTCAAACACATTGAAAAATTATAAGTATTGAAATAAAAAATTTGTTAATTGAATTCACCTAATTTTTTCACGACTTTTCCTTGACCAACTTTTCATTTTCCTGAACATTATTATTCAAAGACCACCATTTTAATCTTGTACTATTTTTAACATAGACTCTTATAAACAGAAAAAACCAACCAAATTTCAGATTAAAAATTAAAAAATTTCAAATTTATTTATTTCAAGCAAAAAAGATAATGATTCTACCATAAAAGATGAATTTTCAATTTGAAAAGACAAATTTTCAACAAAACTTTTGGATTTTCCACCAAAATAATTAAATTTTTAATCAAATAATCGAATTTTTAAACAAGTGGTTGCAAATTCGTCTTTTTCGGTATGCTCTTAATCTTTTTTATTAAAAATTCATCTTTGTGGTTAAAAATTTAACTACTTTCATTAACAATGTGTTTTTTTTGTCGATAAAAATTAATGTTTTCAACTAGAAAATTAAATACTTATTTCATTATTTGTTGAAAATGTATTTTTTTAGTAGAAAATTCAACTATTTGGTTAAAAATACGTGTATTTTGTAAAAAATGGTCTTTTTTGGTTGAATTAAATTTTTTGATTCAACGTTAAAATATTTTTTGGTTGAAATATGAACTATTACATTTATCGTTAAAAATTCATTTTCTTTTTTTATATAGATTCATCATTTTAGTTGAAAATTATTTTCTTTTGTTGAAAATTCAACTCCGCGATAAAAAGATGAACTACTATAACAAATTAATTTTTTTGGTTGAAGATTAACAATTTTAGATAAAATTTGAAAATACGTTTCTTTGGTTGAAAATTGAACTATTTCGTTAGAAATTCTTTTTTTTTTTTTTTATTGACAATTAATGTTTTTAGCTAACAAAATTCCACTATTCCATTTTTGGTGGAAAATTTTTGACTTTTAGTTGAAAATTCGTCTTTTTCGCAGAAAATTGATTTTCTTGTTTAAACATTTATCTTTTTGGTTGAAAATTCATTTTTTTGATTGAAAATTGAATATTTTGTTAAATTTTTTTAAATTAATTTTTGAACTAAATATTTAAGTACTTATTTTATTATTTGTTGAAAATGTATCTCTTTTAGTAGAAAATTCAACTATTAGCTTAAAAAATAATGAATTTTGTGGAAGATTCATCTTTATGGTGAAAAATTATTCTTTTTTGTTAAAACATCAGCTTTTTGAAAAATTATTCATTTATTTGGTTAAAGAATTAATTACTTTATTAACAATTCTTTTTCTTTAGATAAAGATTCATCATCTTAGTTGAAAATTAATTTCTTTTGTTGAAAATTCAACTACCTGGTTGAAAGAGGAATAAATAATATAAATATATATATATATATATATATATATAAATATATAAATATAATATAGTATAAATATATATATATATAATATAAATATATATAATAAATTAATTTTTTTGGTTGAAGATTCACAATTTTATTTAAAATTTAAAAATACGTTTCTTTGGTTGAAAATTTAACTATTTTATGGAAAATATATTGTTTTTTTATCAAAGATAAATTTTTTTAACAGAAATTTTAACTATTCCATATTTGGTTGTAAATTTATCGTTTTTAGTTGAACATTCAACTGTTTGATTAAAAATTCATGTATTTTGTTAAAAATATGTATTTTTTAGTTGAATTTAACTATCCTAATTTAAAATATTTTTTGATTGAAATATCAACGATTACACTTTTGGTTGAGAATTATTCTTTTTTTTTGTTAAAAATTCAACTGCTTGGTGGAAAAATGAACAATTTAATTAAAAATTAGTTTTTTTCATTCAAAAATTCATCGTGTGGCTGATGATACATTATTTTAGTTGGAAATTCATTTTTTAAATTTAGAATTCATTTTTTTAACTGAAAATGAAACTGTTCCATTTTGGGTAGAAAAATGATCTCTTTTAATTTATAATTTAACTATTTTGTTAAAAATTCATGTATTTTGTTAAGTTTTTTTGTTGAAAAATTAATCTTCTTGGGTAAAAAATTCATCTATTTGGTTGAAAATTTAACTATTTTTGAAAAGTTGGTGAATTTTGGTTAAAAATTTATCTTTCTTACTTGAAAACTTAACTATATATACATACGAGTATTTATTTAATATATAATTTTACGAAACTTTTAGATTTTTATTTTTCACGGGGAAAACACAAATGTACTAAAAATATTTGCAAATGCTTGAAAGAAAAGAAAATTAGTTATTTAAAAAAAAAAAAAAATTTAATTTAAAAAAAAAATTTTATTAAAAATTAAATTTAAATTAATTAGAAAATTTAATTTAAATTTAATTTAAAAATTAAATTAGTTCTTTTTTAAAAAGAATTCCTCTTTCATCCCCGGTTTAAAAAAAACTTCCCCTTTTTCTCGTTTTTTCGCTGAAGTGCGAACTAAATTTAAAAAATCCTACAAGACAATTAATTTTCTTAACTGAAAATTGAACTAATCTATTTTTAGCTGAAAGTGATCATTATTAGTTAAAAATTAATCTTTTTCCAATAAAAATTCATATTTTCTGGTTGGAATTATTTATTTTTTTTATTGAAAAGTTACCAATTTCATTTTTGGTTAAAAATTGATCCTTTCTCATTGAAAATTCAACTATTACATTTTTCATTGAGAATTCATCTTTTTTGGTTGAAAATTGAAATACATACTTGGTTGAAAATTTAACTAATTTGTTAAAAATGAATGTCATTGGTTGAAGAATTAACTATTTTGTTGAAAATAAATTTCTTTTAATGAAAATGTTACTATGCCATTTTTGGTTGAAAATTGATTGTTTTTAGTTTTTAAATTCAACTATTTAGATAAAAATTAACGTTTTTACTAAAAGATCATATTTTTGAGTTAAAAATTCAAATGTTTTCTTGAAAATTCCTTATTTACGGTTAAAAATACATTTTTTAAGTGCAAATTGAACTATTCCATTTTTGGTTCAAAATTGATCGTTGTTAGTTTACAATTCAACTACTTGGTTCAAAATTAACTTTTGGTTGTAAATTCGTGTTTTTGGCTTCAAAATTCGACTTTTTTGTTAAAAATTTGTCTTTTTGGTTGAAAATTCAAAAACTTGGTTGAAAGTTGAACAACTTTGTTAAAAATTAATTTCATTGGTTGCAGAATGAACTATTTTGTTGAAAATTAATTTTTTTAACTGCAAATTTAACTATTCCAGTTTTGGTTAAAAATTGATCGTTTTTAGTTTAAAATTCAACTATTTTGTTGAAAAATAACTTTTTTTTAATTGAAAATTCATATTTTCGAGATAAAAATACAAGTGTTTTGTAGAAAATTCGTCCTTTTAGTTGAAAATTCAAATAGTTGTTTGAAAGTTAAACTTAATTTCATCGGTTGAAGAATGAGCTTTTTTGTTTAAAATTAATATTTTAACTGAAAATTTAACTATTCCATTTTTGGTTGAAAATTATTATTAGTTAGAAATTCAACTAATAGATTTTGTATTGAAAATTTATCTTTTCTGATTGAAAATTCAACTAATTGGTTGAAAGTTGATCTACTTTATTCAAAATTTATCTTACTGGTTGAAGATTCATCTCTTTGGTTGAAAATTTAACTTTTTTGTTAAAAATTCGTTTTTTTTTAAAGTTGCAATCAATTTTTTATCTGCAAATTCAACTATTCTATTTTTGGTTGACAATTTTTTATTTTTTATTGAAAATTCAACTATTTGGTTCAAAATGAACTTTTTGTTGAAAATTCTTCGTTTTGTCTTCAAAATTCGACTTTTTTTGTTGAAAATTCGTCTTTTTTATTGAAAATTCAAATACTTGGTTCAAAGTTTAACAACTTTGTTAAAAATTAATTTCATTGGTTGAAGAATGAACTATTTTGTTGAAAATTAATTTTTTTAACTGAAAATTTAACTATTCCATTTTTGGTCGAAAATTGATCGTTTTTAGTTTAAAATTCAACTATTTTGTTGAAAAATAACTTTGTTTTGTTGAAAATTTAAATTTTCGAGTTAAAAACTCAAGTGTTTTGTAGAAAATTCAACCTTTTAGTTGAAAATTCAAATAGTTGTTTGAAAGTTAAACTACTATCCTAAAATTAATGTCATTGGTTGAAGAAATACTTGGTTGAAAGTTGAACAACTTTGTTAAAAATTAATTTCACTGGTTGAAGAATGAAATATTTGGATAGAAATTAATTTTTTTAACTGAAAATTAAACTATTCCATTTTTGGTTGAAAATTATTATTAGTTAGAAATTCAACTAATAGATTTTGTATTGAAATTTTATCTTTTCTGATTGAAAATTCAACTAATTGGTTGAAAGTTGATCTACTTTATTCAAAATTGATCTTACTGGTTGAAGATTCATCTCTTTGGTTGAAAATTTAACTTTTTTGTTGAAAATTAGTTTGTTTTTTTTTTAAGTTGAAATCAATTTTTTTATCTGCAAATTCAACTATTCTATTTTGGTTGAAATTTTTTTGTTTTTTTATTGAAAATTCAACTAATCGGTTCAAAATTAACTTTTTGTTGAAAATTCTTCGTTTTGGTTTAAAAATTCGACTTTTTTTGTTGAAACTGCGTCTTTTTTGTTGAAAGTTCAAATACTTGGTTGAAAGTTTAACAATTTTGTTAAAAATTAATTTCAGTAATTGAAGAATGAAGTATTTTGTTCAAAATTTATTTTTTTTTTAACTGAAAATTTAACTATTTCATTTTTCGTTGAAAATTGTTTTGAGTTGAAAATTCAACTAATTGGTTGAAAGTTGATCTACTTTGTTAAACATTTATCTTATTGGTTGAAGATTCATCTCTTTGGTTAAAAATTTAACTTTTTTGTTAAAAACTAGTTTTTTTTTGGTTGCAAATCAATTTTTTAAAGTGCAAATTCAACTATTCTTTTTTGGTTAAAAATGTATCGTTTTTAGTTAAAAATTCCACTATTTGTTGAAAATCAACTTTTTTTGATGAAAATTCATACGTTTGAGTTAAAAATTCAACTGTTTCGTTGAAAATTCATTACTTTTTGTTAAAAATCAATTTTTTAAAGTGTAAATTTAACTAATCCATTTTTGGTTGAAAATTGATCGTTTTTAGTTTAAAATTCAACTATTCAGATGAAAATTCACGTCTTTGCTGAAGTTTCATATTTTTTAGTTTAAAATTCAACTATTTGGTTCAAAATTAACTTTTTGTTGAAAATTCGTCTTTTTGGTTGAAAATTTAGATACTTGGTTGAAAGTTGAACAAATTTGTTAAAAATTAATTTCACTGGTTGAAGAATGAGCTATTTTGTTGAAAATTAATTTTTTCTGATTGAAAATTCAATAAATTAGTTTAAACTTGACGTTTTTAAAATTCAAATATTTTGTTAAAAATTCACATTTTCGAGTTAAAAATTAAAGTTTTTTGTAGAAAATTCGTCTTTTTAGTTGACAATTCAAATACTTGGTTGAAAGTTGATCGTTTTTAGTTTAAAATTAAACTATTTGATTGAAAATTGACTTTTTTGTGGAATATTAATATTTTCGAGTTAAAACCAAGTTTTTTGTAGAAAATTCGTGTTTTTGGTTCAAAAATTCGACTTTTTTTTTAAACTTCGTCTTTTTGGTTGAAAATTCTATTATTTTGGTAGAAAATTCAACTATTTAGATGAAAATTAACGTTTTTGCTGGAAATTCACATTTTTTAGTTAAAAATTCAACTATTTTGCCAAAACATAGTTTTTTTGGCTTAAAAATTCAACTATTTTGTTGAAACTTCTATTATTTTGGTTGAAAATTCAACTATTTTGGTAGAAAATTAAACTATTTGGTTCAAAATTAATTTTTTTTTTTAAATGTATGTTTTGGTAGACATTTGATCTTTTTTGGAAAAAGTGTTCCCTAAAAAGGTTTCGCCTAATTTTATTACATTTATAAGTATCACGATTTAATTAGAAATTATGGTATTTTTTAAAAGAGAAAAGATTCTTGATTATGAGCACGATATGGATTATTTTGTGTTTCAATACGTAAATAACCGCAAGCAGTCACAATGTTGCGAGTTCAAATCCCAATGCAGGAAAGCGAAAAAATTTTGTTTTTCTTCTGCGGATGTTTACTTATAATAAATATTACTCATTCATGACGATTTGTTTATTTTGATGCTAATATCGAAAAAAATTTTTTTTTAAATATTTATATTTTAATTGTAAAATATTACAGTTATAAATTTAAAAGTTTTGTATTTTACGTTTTGCTTCGTGTTTTATTCATGAGGTAAGGAATTGAAGATTTCAAGAAATATTTAAAAAATTAAGAAATATCCAAGAAATTTTAGTTTGAGAACCTTAAAGAATTCAGTTCTTTTTAAAATAATGATGTAATTAATTGATTAATTGTAAATTTTCAAAATTAAAAACTTTTCAGTTTCAAAGATTTGTGCTTCAAAGTTCTTCACTTTTCAAGAATAACAATGAAATATTCTTGAATTTTGAAAATATAGAATTACAAATTATTTAAATTTTTAATATTTATTTTTGGAAGTCCATTTTTGGTTTTAAATTTATATTTTGAGTTGAAGATTCAACTAGTTAGTTGAAAATGTCTCTTTTTTTAGTTGAAAATTCTTGTATTTTGTTAAAGATTAGACTTTTTTGGTTAAAAATTAATCTTTTTGGTTGAAAATTTAACTCTCTTTAGGGAATATTGAACTATTTTGTTGAGAAATCCTTTTTTTTCGGGGGAAATTAATTTTTTTTAACTGTAAATTGAACTATTCTATTTTTTATTTTAAATGTAACTTTTATTTTAGTTAAAAAATTAAATACTTGGTTAAAAATGTATGTATTTTGGTAAAAATTGGTACTTTTTTGTAGAAAATCAATCTGCTTGGTTGAAAATTTGGGTTGAAAGATGAACTACTTGCTTAAAAATTAATTTTTGGTTTGGAGATGCATCATTTAGGTTGAAAATTCATCTCTTTGGTTGAAAATATAACTATTTTGTTGAAATTAGTTTTTTTTTATCAAGCGTTAATTTTCTTAACTAAAAGTTTAACTTTTTTATTTTTGGTGAAAATTTGTCTTTCCTAGTTGACAATTTATGTATTTTTTTTTAAATTCGTCTCTTGTTGAAAATTAATCTTCTTGCTTGAAAATTAATCTTTTTTGTTGAAAATTTAACGAATTGGTTAAAAGTTGAACCTTTTTGTTTAAAAATCATTGTTTTGGTTGAAGATTCATCATTTGAGTTGAAAATTCACCTTTCTGGTTGAAAATATAAATATTTTGTTTAAAATTCTTTTTTTTCATTAAACATAATTTTTTTGACTAAAAATTTTGCTTTTTCATTTTTGGTGAAAATTTGTCTTTCTTATTTGAAAATTTCCGTATTTTGTTGAAAATTCGTCTCTCGTGGTACAATATTAATCTTCTTGCTTAAAAATTTTTGAATTTTAAACAAAATAATTAAATTTCCACCGGAATATTTAAATT
>CAKNYM010050211.1:165879-190494 GCA_932195095.1 Andricus curvator
AATTCATCATTTTATTTGAAAATTCAAATATTTTGTTGGAAATTTAATTATTTTGTTTATAATTCAACTATTTTGTGATACATTTTTTTTCAAGTCTCATCATTTTATTAGAATATTCAACCATTTTGTTTAAAATTAAACTATTTTGTGGTTAAATTATTTATTTTTGATCAAGATTCATAATTTTATTTGAAAATTCAACTATTTTGTTGAAATTTTAATTATTTTGTTTAAAATTCAACTATTTTGTGATAAAATTATTTATTTTTGATCAAGATTCATCATTTTATTAGAAAATTCAATTATTTTGTTGAAAATTTAATTATTTTGTTTAAAATTAAACTATTTTGTGAATAAATTATTTATTTTTGATCAAGATTCATCATCTTATTTGAAAATTCAAATATTTTCTTGAAATTTTAATTATTTTGTTTAAAATTGAACTGCTTTGTTTATAATTCAACTGTTTTGTTCATAATTCAACTATTTTGTTGAAAATTCAACTATTTTGTTGAAAGTTAAACAATTTCTTTGAAAATTTAAATATTTTGTTTAAAATTAAACAATTTTGTGGATAAATTATTTATTTTTGATCAAGATTCATCATCTTATTTGAAAATTCAAATATTTTCTTGGAAAGTTAATTATTTTGTTTAAAATTGAACTGTTTTGTTTATAATTCAACTATTTTGTTGAAAATTAAACTATTTCTTAAAAAATTTAAATATTTTGTTTAAAAAGCAATTATTTTGTGGCTAAATTATTTATTTTTATTCAAGATTCATAATTTTATTTGAAAATTCAACTATTTTGTTGAAAATTTAATTATTTTGTTTAAATTCAACTATTTTGTAAAAAATGTATTTATTTTTGTTGAATATTCATCATTTATTTTGACAATTCAACTATTTTGTTGAAATTTTAGTTATTTTTTTTTTAAATTCAAGTATTTTGTGAAGGAATTATATATTTTTGTTCAAGATTCATAATTTTATTAGAAAATTGAACTATTTTGTTGAAAATTCAATTATTTTGTTCAAAATTCAATAATTTTGTCGAAAATTCAATTGTTTTGTTGAATATTCAACTGCTTTGTCAAAAAATCGTCTTTTTGCATTGAAAATTCAACGTTCTTCCATAAAATTCGTCTTTTTGATTAAAGTTTAAATTTTTTTGTTTAAAAATTCGATCATTTGGTTGAAAATTCATCTTTGCAGGTTGAAAATTCATGTAATTATTTGAAAGTTGAACTATTTAAAAAAAATGTATTTATTTTTGTTGAAGATTCATCATTTTGTTTGACAATTCAACTATTTTGTTGAAAATGCAATATTGTCCTTCGATTTAAAATCTTAAGCATTTCCGGCTGTGAAGTCTTTTAAAATATCATATTTGTATGTTTTATTGTTTTTTTTCCATTTATCAAATGTTTCGTGGAAAAAGTTTAAAAAATATTTTTCTCTCATCCAATTTGAATTTTCGCGGCACTTGGTCTCGAGCACCTACCGCGCTTGCGCGTTCGCACCGTGGCGCCCTCTCCTGTCTCACCCGCACACTCGTCACTCGTCTTCCACGGAATATGGTCGAAACAGAGAAAGGGAAGTGGGATTGTGGGAACAGGGAATGGGAATGAAACGTACGTGTAGTGTGGCTGTGTTGTCGACTTGTCGTCCTCGCGTTGCCCTCGCGTGTCGCGACTGATCCGAGTTAAAAAAAAAAGGAATAAACGATCAAAACCTTGAGTAAGATTACATATTTTGATTCGTCGAGTGGTGCATTTGTGAAAAGGTGTGAGCCCGAAAATCGTTTGTTCTCGCGAGTGCGAGTGAGGCGTGCCATCATGAGCGACGATTGGGATGATTGGGAGCAGCAATGCGTCGCCTCGATCGAGGCCGAGCCCGACTTCGAACAGCAACATTACAACAGCAAGGAACACTACACGCACCAAATCTGGTCTGGATTTCACTCGACAGCGTCAGCCATCGCCCAGCTCTACAAAGGCAGGCTCAGACACGTTTCGTCCGATTTTCCCAGCGATCTTGCCTCCTGTGTGTTGACTGTGCCTAGCCCTTGGCCCAACGCAACGCCCCAACTGGCCTGTGTTCCTTCCTCTGTTGCCATTTTGAGTGACATCCATTTTGTGAGGAGGCACGATCGCTCGCGAGTGGAACCTGCTATCGATTTTCTAACGCAAAATTCATTTTATTTTTTGCAGATCGCACCCAGGGCGCATCCCTTTGGCTGCCCTTTCAGACGGCTGCGGGTACGGTTACCTCGTTGTACAAAGGTGCGTGTCTCTTGCCTTCCTTTCCTGCCTGCCTGCATCCCCTCCTCTCCTTCTTATGGCTCGACATTCCTTTCTCCTGCATCGTGATTCGTGATTTCGTGCTTTTTGACCCTTTGTGTGGAACCTTCACTTTCTCGTGAGCACCCTCGACCCAACAGCTGACCTTTGATACCGGTCAGCTGTTCGCAGCTTTTCGGTACCTCGCACAAGTCTTTTTGCGACGCATTTTATTTTTCCGCACAAAGAAAGACAGCGGAGATAGGAAAAACGTGAATTTGGGACGTCTAATCAGACTTGTTGTCATTATTATTATTATTACAGTGATTCATGGCTAAAACTTGAGCAACTTGACATTTTTTAATAGACCTTTGCTCCGAAAGGTGTTTATTTGCCTTGTAGAGTGTGGAATTTGCGCTATTAAACGCTTTATATTTGTAGTGTTTTATGATAGAGTCACTGGGTTAATGAACTTGACTAATAATAAACTGTGAAAGAAACAAAGTTTAGTGGCTCAGTGTTCCGAATGACTTTTTTCACGCTTACGTAATTGAAGAAAATTTCCGTGATAAGCCAAAAACTCTCTTCGAGACGTTGAAAATTTTATAGGAAAGTGCGAGAATATTTTAGATGATTGGAATTAATTTTGGAATATTTTTGATTTACAGATTCGGTGGAAGGTATAAAGAGATGCGGTGACTTAGGTGTTGAAACGGGAAAGCAAAAACGTAGTAAAGAAATAATGAATTGGGCCAGGAAAAAAAGGCGTATGATCCGCAGGGAAGACCTGTTGGCATACCTGGCTGGGAAACCACCTCCACCAAGGCCACACTCTCACAGGTAAATTTGCACAACCTTCAATATTGCAGCAATCTGTCATTTTTTCCCCTATTTTATCAAAATCCCCTGTAATCCCTATATTTGGGAATTTTGTCCCCTATTCCCCTGTTTTTGCCTTTTTAAAAGAATTCCTCTTTTTTCCCCCGTTTCTAAAAGATTCTCCCTTTTCCTCGTTTTTTTCTGTTAAATTCAAGTTTAGTTAATAGAATCCCATAAGAAAATCCAACTATTCTTGGTTAAAAGTTAATTCTTTTTAAATAATTAGGTAGTTATACGTTCGTATTTTTGTTTGAAAATTCGATCATTTGGTTCAAACTAATTTTTTTGTTGAAAACTTTTTTTTTCGTTGAAAATTCAACTGTTCTGTTGACCATTCGTCTTTTTTTGATAAAAAAATTCGGCCTGTTAGATTACAAAATCACTTGACAATTTCATTATTTTGTTGAAAATTGAAATACAATCTTAACAATTCATCTTTTTGGTAGTAAACTAAAATTTCGGCTTGAAAATTCAAGTACTTGGTTGAAAATTGAACTACCTTGAAAAAAATTTCTTTTGTTGAAGATTCATCATTTTAGTTGAAAATTCAACTATTTTTTTGAAGATTCATCTTAGTAGGTTGAAAATTCAACCACTTTGTTGAAAGTTGACTTTTTTGTTAAAAAATTCATTTTATTGGATATAGATCAAACTATTTTATTGAAAATTCGTTTTTTATAGCATATTAATCTTTTTGTTCAATATTCATCATTTTATTTGAAAATTAATTTATTTTGTTGAAAATTTAATTATTTTCTTGAATATTCAACTGCTTTGTTGAAAATTCGTTTTTTTTTGCATTGAAAATTCAACGTTCTTCTACTGAATTTGCCTTTTTGATTGAAGTTTAAACTTTTCTGTTTAAAAATTCATCTTTGCAAGTTAAAACTTGAACTATTTATTTGAAAATTCAACTGTTTTGTTGAAAATTCAATTATTTTGTTTAAAATTCAACTATTTTGTTGAGAATTCAATTATTTTATTGAAAATTCAACTTTTTTGTTGAAAATTTAATTATTTTGTTGAATATTAAACTGCTTTGTTAAAAATTCGTCTTTTTGCATTGAAACTTCAACGTTCTTCTATAAAATTGGTCTTTTTCATTGAAGTTTAAACTTCTTGTTTAAAAATTCGACCATTTGGTTAAAAATTCATCTTTGTAAATTGAAAATTGAACTATTTATTTGAAATTTGAACTATTTCGTGAAAAATGTATTTGTTTTAGTTGAGGATTTATCATTTTATTTAAAAATTTGTTATTTTTTTGTCCAGTATTACTCTTTTTTTGATTAAAAATTCTACTATTTGGTTTAAAATTTAATTATTTTGTTGAATATTTAACTGCTTTGTTAAAAATTCGTCTTTTTGCATTCGAAATTCAACGTTCTTTTACAAAATTTGTCCTTTTGATTGAAGTTTAAACTTTTTTGTTTAAAAATTTGACCATTTGGTTAAAAATTCATCTTTGCAAGTTGAAAATTGAACTATTTATTTGAAAATTGAACTATTTATTTGAAAGTTGAAATATTCCGTGAAAAATTTATTTGTTTTTGTTGAAGATTCATCATTTTATTTAAAAATTCATCAATTTTAATTTAATTGAAAAGTATATTATATTTTTTTTTCAGTATTACTCTTTTTTTGATTGAAAATTCTACTATTTGGTGGAAAATTTAATTATTTTGTTAAAAATTCAACTATTTTGTTAACGTCAACGTTATTTTGTTCGTCTTTTTGGGTTTAAAAATTCAAATATTTAGTTGAAAATGCAACGGTTTTTGGCTGAAGTTTGATACTTTTTGATAGAAAATGCGGCCTATTAGATTAAAAAACTATCGTCATTATTTTTTTGGTTCTCAGTTCGTCACCTTTCGTTAAAAAATCTACTGTTTGGTTGACAATTTCATTATTTTGTTGAAAATTGAAATACAATCTTAACAATTCATCTTTTTGGTAGTAAACTCAACTTTCGGCTTGAAAATTCAACTACTTCGTTGAAAATTGAACTACTTTGTAAAAAAATTCATTTTTGTTGTTGAAGATTCATCATTTCTAGTTGAAAATTCATCTTAGTAGGTTGAATGTTCAACCACTTGGTTGAAAGTTGACTTACTTTGTTAAAAATTCATTTTATTGGATAAAGATTGAACTATTTTGTTGAAAATTCGTTTTTTTATAGCATATTAATTTTTTTGTTCAATATTCATTATTTTATTTAAAAATTCAACTGTTTTGTTGAAAATTCAATTATTTTGTTTAAAATTCAACTATTTTGTTGAGAATTCAATTTTTTTTTGGAATATTCAACCGCTTTGTTAAAAATTCGTCTTTTTGCATTGAAAATTCAACGTCCTTCTACCAAATTTGTCCTCTTGATTGAAGTTTAAACTTTTTTGTTTAAAAATTCGACCATTTGGTTGAAAATAGTTTTTTTTTGTTGAAAACACTTTATTTTTTGAAAATTCAACTGTTCTGTTGAACATTCGTCTTTTTTGATAGAAAGTTCATCCCTTTTGGTTAAAAATGCAACTATTTGATTTTTTTTGTGAGGTATCAACTATTTTAGGTTTTGTTGAGAATTTATTCTCTTTTTGGGTTTAAAAATTCAAAGATGTGGTTGAAAATGCAACAGTTTTTGGATAAAGTTTGATACATTTTGTTTGAAAATTTGATCATTTGGTTGAAGACTCCTTTTTTTGTTGTTGTTGAAAATTCAACTGTTCTGTTGAACATTCGTCTTTTTTTTCATAGAAAATTCATCGTTTAGTAGAAAAGTCATCTTTTTGTTTGAAAGTTCATTCTTTTTTATTTAAAAATGGGTCTACTATTCTATTTTTGGTTCTGAATTCGTCACTTTCCGTTAAAAAAAACTACTACTTGGTTGAAAATTCATCTATTTTGTCAAAAAGTCATCTTTTGTGGTCGAAAGTTGAACTTTTTGGTTAAGCATTCATCTTTTGTAATAAAAAATTCGTCCTTTTGGGTTAGAAATTCATCTGTTGTTCGAAAAGTCCTATTTTTTGTTGAAAATTCATCTTTTATGGTTGATAGGTAATTTTTTCTAAATTAAAAACTCGACTATTATATTTATGGTCCAGGATTTATCTCTTTTTCTTAAAGGTTCTACTATTTGCTTGAAAACATAATTATTTTGTTGAAAATTCAACTATTTAGTTAAAAAGTCATCGTTTTGGGTTGAGAATTTCCCTATTTTGGTAGAAAATTCAACTGTTTGGTTAAAAATGAGCTTTCTCGTTAAAAATTGCATATTTTCAGTTCGGAAATTCAACTTTTTTGTACAAAATTTGTCTTTTTAACTAGAAATTTCAACAAATTGGTTGAATTTTTTCCTACTTTCTTGACTGAAAATTACATCTTGGTCCAAAAATCAACTATTTTGTTGAACATTTTTCTTTTTGTATAGAAAATTCGTCCTGTTGGATTCAAAATTAATCGTTTGGTAGAATAGTCATCTTTTGGTTTGAATGTTAATTCTTTTTTATGTCTACTATTATATTTTGCGTTCTGAATTCGTCTTTTTCAGTTAAAAATTTCATTTTTTTTTTAAATTTTATTTTCTTAAAAAATCATCTTTTTTGTAGAAAACTCAACTGTTTTGTTCAAAATTCGTTTTTTAAAATAGAAAATTTATCTTTTTGGGTTTACAATTCATGTTTTGGATTAAAAATTCATCAGTTTTGGTGGAAAATTAATCTTTTTTTGGTTAAAAGTTCTTTCTTTTTAATTTACAATTACGCTAAATTACATTTTTGGTACAGAATTCATCTCTACTGGTTATAAATTCTACCAACTAGCTAAAAATTTCATTATTTTGTTGAACATTCGATTTTTAAATAGAAAATTCGACCTTTTGGACTTAAAATTCATGTTTTCGATTAAAAATTCAAAAGTTTTCGTAGAAAATTAATCTTTTTTTTTTGTTGAAAGTTAATTCTTTAAATTGACAAGTCTACTAAATTATATTTTTGGTTCAGACTTAATCTCTTTCCATTAAAAATTCTGCTATTTGGTTGAAAATTTCATTATTTCGTTGAAAATTCTACTATTTTCTTAAAAATTCGTCTTTTTGGATTGAAAATTCGTCCTTTCGGATTTTATATTCATGTGTTGGTCCAAGTCATCTTTTCTGGTTCAAAATTAATCTTGTAGATGAAATTAGATTTTTTCAGTTGGAAAAGGTCACTAAATTATATTTTTGGTTAAAAATTCTACTAATTGGCTAACAATTTAATTATTTTGTTGAAAATTCAACTTTTTTTCTCAAAAAGTCATCTCTTTTGGGCGAAGATTGAACTTTTTTGTTGAACATTCGTTTTCTGACTAGATAATTCATCTTTTTAGATTAAAAATTCATCTTTTGTAATCGACAAGTCTACAGTTATATTTTTGGTTCAGAATTAATTTGTTTTGGTTAAAAATGCGTCTATTTGGTGGAAATTCTCATTATTTTGTTGAAAATTCAAATATTTCCATGGAAAGTAATCTTTTTCTGATTGAAAATTCAACTTTTTTCTTGAAAATTCCTTAAAAAAATGTATATCCTGCAAAATTAAAAAAGTTGTCTTTAAATCTTCTAGAATCTTTTTCGATCCATTTTGAAATTTTCAAAACTTAAAATTATTCTTTTAAGATCAAACCATTCAAATTTTCCAAGAAATCTTTTTAAAATTTGTAATCTTTTCAAAAATTTCCAAATTATTAAAAAGCTTCTGCATTTTTTTCGAATTCTTTAAAATAAGTTTTTGTCTGTGATTTAGTTTTTCTTAACAAATTATTTGCAATTAAAATGTTCTCTTCTATAAATAATGTTTAGAAACCTTTAGAAATAAATTGTATGATAAAATAAAATGACTTATTTTGATTTACAAAATTGATGTTGCAGAAAATTCGTAATCTTTATTGAATTAAGTACTACTTTATTGAATTAATTAAACTACTCAACCATTTTGATCCATGATAGAATTAGTACTGCCACTTTGTTACTTTGAAAACATAATTAATCTAATAAAGCAAACCACAGAAAAGTGAAGATAGAGATTATACATTTACTATTGTATTGCAGAAGTTCTCCAAAACCACGAATGATGGTTTGTGGTTCACCTCCTTCTCAAAGTCCAACGGCAAGTATGGTTGTTTCGCCAACTCCTGCACCAGGAAGTGAGCCAGATCCTGAGTTACACACATTCAGAGAAGCTATTGCTCTTTCTGGTACGTATTTATCAACATTTCCTAACACTAACACTATTTGGCACGTTTTTTGAGCAAAAACACTATTTTGCTAATATTTCGAAGAAAATAAATGACACTGAAGACACTATTTTCTCAAAATTGTCTGCTTATGCCACTATTCCTTTAGTTTTACTTAAATATTTCAAACTTCTTCGCTAATTGGCTACACATTTTCTACAAAGAGTTTTCAATCAGATAGTTTAATTGTCTCCCAAATTGTTGAATTTTCATGCAAAAAAGACGAGTATTCTACAAAACAGTTCAATTTTTAATCCGAAAATATGAATTCTCGATAATAAATTAAATAATTAATATTTCAAGCAAAAAGAATGTTTATTTTAAATAAAAATCGCTAAATTCTAATAAAAACGACGGATTTTGAACACAATAGTTGAATCCTTGGCCAAGACGGATTAATTTTCAACCAAAAAAGATGAATTCTCAGCAAATTACATAAATTTGCAACCAAAAAATTGAATTTTTAAAGAAGAAATGATCAATTTTCAACCAAAGATGGAATAGTTAAATTTTCATTTAAAAAAAATTAATTTTTAGTAAAAAGTAAACAAATTTGTCAAAAACAGTTGGATTATTTACCAAATTGTTGAATTTTCAAGCCAAACAGAGGAATTCTCTACAAAATAGTGGAATTTTCAACCTGAAAATGCTAATTTTCACCAAAAAATGCAATAGTTGATATTTAAACAAAAAAGGATTTTTATTTTAAATAAAAAAACAGTTGAATATAATAAAAAAATACGAATTCTCAACATAATACTTGAATCCTTAAACTAAAAGAGCCATGCAACTAAAACAGAATAATTTAACCCAAAAAAGATGAATTGTTAACAAAATTCTTCATATATTTTCTACCAAATCGTTAAATTTTCAACCAAGAAGATTAATTTTCTATTAAAAAAATGATTTTTAAAGAAAATACATGAATTTTCGACCTTAATAGTTGAATTTTCAATTAAAAAAGATCAATTTGCTACCAAAAATCATATAGGTAGATTTTCAGTTAAAAAAATTCATTTGCAATAAAAATAAAATGAAATAGCAGTTGGGTATATCCAAAAAGCCGAATTTCAACAAAATCTTTAAGCAAAAAAATTTATTTTTTTCCCAAAAAGACTAATTTTCAAAAAATACATATATTTTCTACCAGTTAGTTCAATTTTCAACCAAAAAGATTAATTTTCCATCAGAAAAGACGAATTTTTAATAAAATACTTCAATTCTCGACTATAACAGATTAATTTACAACAATATAGTTGCATTTTTAACCAACGAAATTGATTATTTACCAAAAAAGACGAATTGTCAACCATATACATATATTTTCTACAAAATAGTTAAATTTTCAACCGAAAAGATTAATTTTCTATCAGAAAAGACGGATTTTCAACCAAATACTTGAATCCTCCACTAAAACAGATAATAATTTTCAAAAATAGAATTGCATTTTTAACCAAAAAATTTATTATGTACCGGATTTTCAACAAAATACTTGAATCCTCAACTAAAACAGATCATTTTCAAAAATAGAATTGCATTTTTAACCAAAACCAAACTTTGGTTTAGTAAAATTTTCATTGGGAAGAATTAATTTTCAATGAGAAAAAAAAACGAACTAATTTTCCAAAAAACAGTTTAATTTTGTACCAAATAGTTGAATTTTCAACCAAAGTGTTGAATTTTCAAGACAAATTTTCTATAAAACAGTTGAATTTTCAACACGAGAATACGAATTTTCAACACAAAGTTAATTTACAACCAATCAGTTGAATTTTTAACAAAATAGTTAAATTTCCGGTTAAAAAAAATTTTCAACTAAAATTATGAATCTTTAACTAAAAAAAATTAACTTTTAAGTTAGTTAAATTTTTAACCACGGAGTTAAATTGTCAATCTATAAAGAAGAATTTTCAACGAAAAATGTAATAGTTGATATTTCAAAGAGAAAAAGGTGTTAATTTAAAATAAAAAAATACTTGTATTGAACCAACTAAGACGAATTTTAAACAAAATACTTGAATCCCCAACTAAAACAAATTCATTTTCAACGAAACAGTTGCATTTTTAACGAGAAATATTGATTTTCTACCAAAAAAGAGGAATTTTCAACACAGTGCGTTTATTTACGAGACGAAGATACGAATTTTCTACAAAAAAGTTAATTTTCAACCGAAGCGGATTATTTTTTAACCAGACAGTTGCATTTATAACCGATAAAAATGAATATTCAGCAAAATAGTTGAATTTTTAATTAAAAAAATTTGTTCGTCACGCAAAAAAACAAAATTTCAATCAAATTGTTGAATTATCAAGCCAAAAAGACGAATTTTTGAACAAAACCGTTCAAGTTTCAATCAAGAAGTATGACTTTTCAACAAAACTGTTTAATTTTCAACTAAGTAATTCAATTTTGGACCAAATAATAAAATTTTAAAATAACTATTTTTTTAAATTTGTGGCACTATTTGCACTATTTTTGATCTCTTAAGTGAGTCCGAGGCCTGAAAAGTGGTCGAAAATTATCAATCGGTTTGTAAATTTTTTATTCTGATTCATGTATTAATTCTACAAGTTTATTGTAAACTTGCAGTGATTATCGGTGGAATTTCACAATTGTTGTATTTTTTGGTATAATTACCACTCTTTCTGTGTCATAAAAATCTTTGAATCTATTTTAAAAAAACGATTGTTAAAAATAGTTTATAAAATCGAGGCAAATACATATTCCCAGTTTTAATTGTAACTTTGGAAGAGAACTGAAGGTGAACTTTAGAAAAAAATATTTCAGGTTAAAATTGTTTATTTAACAATATTTATTTATAATTTTATGTTTTTGCTTTCTCTTTAGGTAAAAGTATCAATTCTTATATAATCATAACGTTGTGGGGCTGATTTTATTCCTTAAAAGATTCTCTACAAATCTGTTTGGTATGTTTTTATTTTAAAAAATTATTTCTGAATTATACAGTTGTTATTTTCATAAAGAATATTTTTCCTAAATAATATTTTTTAAATAAAAACGTACTAAAGAGATTTCTAGAGAATCTTTCAAAAAATAAAATGAGCTTTACAGAATTAGAATTAAATAAGAATGGCAAATTTTACCTAAACAGAAAGCAAAAACATAAAACCCGGGATAATTTTTTTCTTTCTTTCTAAATTCATCATCAGTTTAACAATGCTCATTTTTGAGGATTCTTCAGGCCTCACGGTTGTTTCTTAAGCAAAACAAAAATCATTTACTTTAATTTTTTGGAAAGTCTAAATATTTTTCTAATAAAATGTATTGGATGAATACGTTCTGTAGAATAAAAGTATAATTTGCTTCTTGATAGAAAGGACACAAAATAAGTGTAGATTTCGAAATAAGTGACAAAATCACACATAAGCTCATATAATTGCATTACTCAGCATAATTGGATCATTTCAGATTGAAAGTGAAGGCTAATTAATGCTTAAGCAATTTTCAATTGAAGACATTCAAGTTATAATTTCATATGTAACGGACCACTTTTTATAACAAGGAAAATCCTTTTAAAAATGACTAGATACGTTCCTCCGTTATTTGAGGCCTTTCTGTGAATAAAAACCCGAAAGAAAAATGGTCAACTCCTACGCAAAAAAGCAGCCGGTTTTCTAAATAAGTAATTTTCGTGTATTTAAAAATTATATTTTTTTTAACATCTCTAAAAAATGTTGAATCCCTTAGAACTTTTTACTGATAAAAAGTCAGTAGAAAGAAAAACAAAAAAAGCTGAAAGAAGTAAAAATAGATAAACTCAAAAAAGATAATGCAACTATTTTTCACTTTGCTTTTGAATATATTTTCAAAATTCTTCGCTGATTGGCTGAAATAACATTCGCCATCTCAGTAATCGAAATCTCAAAATATTTCAAGGGATTTCGAAACTTTTCAAAATATGTAAAGGGTTTTCGACAAATTTCAACTAATTTTAAGAGGTTTTAAAGGATTTTAACTGATTTCAGGGATTTGAATGGATTTTATAGGATTTCAAAGCTTTTTTACAGTATTTAAAAAGATTCCAAGGTATTTCGGAGAGTATCTGTTTTCGAAGGACTTAAAATTTTTCAGTCTTCGAAGAAATTTTGAAAGAGATATTACAAATTTCAAGGGATTTGCAGAGATTTTACCCAACCTGTGCGATTTTATAGGATCTCCAAGGACTTTAAAGATTTAAAAAATGTTAATGGTTTTCAAAGGATTTGAAATATTTGAGAATATTTTACAGAATTTCAAGGGATTTAAAAAAGAGTATCAAATGATTTCCAGGATTTCAGGGGACTTTAGGGAATTTTAAGGGACTTCGAGGGATTTCTACGGATATTGGGTCTCAGAGGATTTAAAAATTTTTAAAAGATTTTAAGATGTACGGGATTTCTAAGGATTTCACACGATTTGATTTCATTAAATTTCGTAGGATTATAGAAAATTTCAAACGGTGTTTACAAAATTTCAAGGTACTTCAAGGAAGTTTTCAATATTTGAGGGATTCATAGGATTTCAAAAGAAAATAAAGGATTCTATTAGATTACAAGGAATTTCTATAGATTTTAAGGGGTTTAAAAAAATTCGAAAGTTCCCGAGATTTCAGAGGATTTCAATAGAATTCAAGGGTTTTTATTATATTTTCGCTGATTTCTATTAATTTCAAGGGATTTCAAATGGCTTTATCAGATTTTGTGGGATTTTATGGGAATTCAGAGGATTTAATAAATATATTTTTTTAAGGAATTTTCAAACATATTACAAATTTGAGGATGTTTTACGGGATTTTACTCGATTTTTGTGAGATTGCTAAAATTTGAAGGAATTTGAAAGATTTTAGGGTGTTTTTATAACTTCTGAGTCATTTCAAGAGCTTGATACGCTCCTTACTTTTAGGTGGGATTTGTTGGAAGTAGTAAGAAGGATATACGTCATGGATAATAGATTTTCATCCATGGAGAGGAGGTGAGAAGGAGTTATCTCATGGGATAATAAGAGACAGGAGAGGTAGGGGAACCATAGGAGGGAGTGAGAGGAAATGTGGCCATTTTTGGTAGAGGAGGGATGTATGGTAGATAGATTTCGAGGGAGGTGAAAGGAGGGTGTGAGGTGGCTATCTCATAAGATAGAGAGAGATAGCAAGTTGGAAGCGTGATCTGAAGAGTACCAGAGGAGGGAGTGAGAGGATAAATATCGAGGGAGGTGGAAAGGGGGAGTGATGTATCTATCTCCTAGGATAGAAAGCGATAGCGAGTTAAGCGCATGTTTTTGATTTTTTTGATTCTTTCCTGAAAAGAATTGAGTTAGAGGAGTGTTGATTTGTTGGTCGTGGGAGAAGTTAGTCAGTGTATCGGCTGAGAGGGCTGGTATGCCAGCTGTCTCAGCGGAAACGGGCAGGCTGGTATGCCAGCTAACCCGTTAGCGGAGGAAAAAGGGGGGGAAGTTAAATGACCAGAGAAAAACAAAGAATTGTGTTTGAGAGAATTTTCTTTATTTGTAGTAGTTTCTTACCATGGTTGATTACAGAGAAGCACCGAAAAGTAAAGCTTGTTGTAGTTTAGACACTTCCTCACAAGAGGGCGAAGGCGACGCGTCGTCAATTGTCCTCTGGCTGGCTTCCAGCTGGAGGACTCTTGCGGTCGTGAGAGAGAGAGTTCTGTAGATTTCGTTCGCGCTGTTGGTCACGGCAATGGCTTGCACGTGAAAACCTAGGGCTGGCTACCAGCTGTAGGCACCTATGGCTGGCTTCCAGCTGTAGGGTTTAAGTGAAAGCACAGTGCGTTCACTCTGTGAGACTTAAATGGGGAATTAGGGAGCACGACATTTAGCGAATGCGACTCCTAGGGGGAATAGAATGAATTAAATTGCGCTGAGCAGACCTCTCCCTCCCCCTTTACCCCTACTCGTAATTTCCTTTTCTTCATTTGAGCATCATTTGTTTAATTTCAAGTATAATTTATATTAAAGAAAAATTATTATTTAAATATGTTTGCAGAAGTTGATCTTTGTGCTTATTAAATTGAAATACAAGTTTTGTCTTAGGCAACACATTTCGAGGTTAGCAATGATGTTCGAACCTCCTAAAATATGTACCGCGAAACTTGTATCACTAAAAAAGAGTGAACACCATAACTGACATCATCAGGAGCAAACATATTTCAATAAACATAGTCTTCTTTAATATAAAATACACTCAAAATCCTGAAATATTCTGGCGTGCTACCAGGTGCTACGATACACTGGGTTGACAAGTCCCCTGGCCCCTGTAAGTCCTCAACCATTTTTGCATTTTTTTGAAAGCATGCGCCGCCTATCGGGAATAGAAAACACTAAACACGGTCTCATTTTTCCCCATTAGAGTGAACGCACTGTGAGTGAAAGGGACTCTGGCTACCAGCTCCCCAACACTTTCTGATGTTCTGGGCCCGTGCGCGCCCTTTTAACGGGGAGGCTGTGTGGGCGTTGCGTGGGAGTCGAGCGGAGAGGGTAGAAAATCGTTGGTGGGAGATGCGCGCGTCGAGCTACGCGCACGCTCTACTCGCGACTCTCGCCTCTACTCGCCCTGCGCCTTGCTGACGTCACTTCATGGCGTACCTATTTCTCTCTCTTTCTATCTTACGGGTCTAATTACTAGTTATTATAATTTTAAGATGGTTGCCTATTGAATGAATAAACGTCGTCTGTGAGAGTGTTTTAAATCTACCAATAAAAGAGTCTCGCTCTATGCGAGTCGCGTATAACAAGCTTTTAATTTAAAATAGTTTAGGGAATTTTTAAATTAATTTAATTAATTTGAAGGAATTTTAAAGCGTTTGAAATATTTTAGGATAAAGAATTTTCTAGAATTTCTGAAGATATGGAACGATTTTACAGGACGTATGAGGTTTTAAAATATTTCACGTTATTTTATAAAATTTTCGAGGATTTCAATGCTTTTAAGGGATTTTAAAGTCCTCAATGCACTTCAATATATTTTCCAGGATTTCAGAAAATATCATCATAGCATTTCAAGAGATTGTATAATATTTTAGTGGATTTTAAAGAATTTATTTACGAGAAGTGAAGTATTTTGTAGGGTTTTAAAGATTTGAAGAGATTTGGAATTCACCCTGAATTCTTATTAATTTACCTTAAAATTCTCTTCAATTTTATGAATTCACTTGAATTTTTTTAATTCACTTCAATTTTTCTAAATTTACTCTATTCCAATTCATTCAATGGATTTTTGTTGTTGAAAATTTTAAAGTATTTTTTTCAAATTCTTTGGCATTTTCAAGAGATTAAAAAATTTTCCAAAGGATTTTAAATATTTTAGGCTATCTTAATAGATTACAAAGCAATTTTTTATTGACTTCAGCAATTTAATGGGATTTAAAAGGATTGTAAATATTTGAAGTTATTGTAAAATATTGCCAGGCGTTTCCAAGGGCTTTCAAACGATATCAAAGGATTCGAAATATTTTATGAAATTTTAAAAGATTCCCAGAAATATTTTAATTTATTTTAATAGTTTGAAGGCATTTCAAAGACTGAAATATCTTAGGGTTATTTTAAAAGATTTCAAAGCATTTTTAAGAGATTAAAATAATTTCAAAGTATTTCCAAGCGTTTTAATAATTTTAATATTTTAATGGATTTTTACATTTTAATGGATTTCAAATAATTTTTCACAAGATGTGAGACATTTCGTAGGGTTTCAAAGATTTGAAGAAATTTTTAAATATTTTTTCGAATTCATTTGAAATTCGCCCTGAATTCTTATTAATTTTGTCATATTTTTTTATTTTTTTCAATTCATTTGATTCCTTTTTACATTCAGCTTGATTTTTTATGAATTTCATATAATTCTCCTCGTTTCTGTTAAATTTCTCTAAATTAACTCAAAATTTATTGTAATCAATCGAATTTTGTTGATTCTTAAAATTGTTAAAATTGATTTGACTTCTTTTGAATTTAACTTGAATTGTTTTGTAGTCATTAGTCACTTCTTATGTGAGAAATTAGTAGGGTTTCAAAGATTTGAAGAGATTTGAAATTTTGTTGGAATTCACCCTGAATTCTTTGAATTCCCTTGAAATTTTCTAAGCTTATTTCAAAGTTACTGAATTCAAGGAAGTTTTTTCATATATTTAAATTGTTTTCAATTCATTTGATTTTTTTTTAATTCACCTTGAATTTTTATGAATTTCATCCAATTCTTCTCTTTTATCTTAAATTCCTCGAAATTCATTCCAATTTTATGGAAATCAACGGATTTTTTTTCAAAATTTTTCCAATTCATTTGAATGTAACTTGAATTATTCTGAAATCTTATGAATTTATCCTGAATTTGTTACCCTTTGAGTGCGAAAAAAGTACTCTTTGGTCCCTATATTTTATCCCATAGGGACTGTGAGGCCTGATGTTTGTATACCAGATTTAAAAAATTGCATGACACTATTTGGCTAATATTTTTCAAAATTTATGCTAATATTGATACTATTTTGAATTTATGAAATGATTCCGAGTCCTGTATTCTTCTCTATAATCAAACAACTGAACAGCATAAAAACTTAGAAGCAAGAAAAATATAAAGAATACAATATTGAAGGCAATCTTAATTTAACAAAACCCAAAATTAAGTTTATTATAATGGTTTGATGAAAACAAGGATCTCTATTTTCCCTAAATTTTTCAACAACAGTGGCTTTGCATTTTTTTCACGATTTTTCAACAAAATAAGTGCATTTTCATCTGAACAAGATAAATTTTCTAGCAAATATGTAATAGTTGCATTTTTAGTTAAGAAATTCATTTTCAACATAAAAAAAAACGAATTTTCAACAAAATTTGTTAACTTTTTAACCAAAGAAATTAACTTTTAACTAAAATAATGCACCTTCAAAAAAAAAAAAAAATTTTGAACCAAATAGTTGAATTTTGAACCCAAAAGCTGAATTTTATGCCAAAAAAGAATCATTCATGAATTTCAACCAAATATTTTAATTTTTATTGGAATTTTCAACCTGGTAGTTGAATTTTTAACCAAAAAGCTTATTTTCTATAAAAAAGACAAATTTTTAACAAAATCGATCAATTTCCAAATTTTCCAAAGTTTCTAAGCAAATAAAATAAATTTTCAACAAAATAATTAAATTTTCAACCAAACAAATGAATTTTTTACCAAAAAAATTAAATGTCTATAAAAAAAATATAAAGAATACAATATTGAAGGTAATCTTAATTTAACAAAACCCAAAATAATGTTTATTATAATGGTTTGATGAAAACAAGGATCTCTATTTTCCCTACATTTTTCAACAACGGTGAATTTGAATTTTTTTTTCACGATTTTGCAACAAAAGAAGTGAATTTTCAACTGAAAAAGATAAATTTTCTAGCAAATATGTAATAGTTGAATTTTTAGTAATGAAATTCATTTTCAGCATGAAAAAAAAATAATTTTCAACAAAATTCGTTAAATTTTTAACCAAAGAAATGAACTTTTAACTAAAATAATGCACCTTCAATAAAAAAAAATAATTTTTTAACCAAATAGTTGAATTTTGAACCCAAAAGATGAATGAATTTTATACCAAAAAAGAATAATTTTTATCAAAATGCATGAATTTCAACCAAATATTTTAATTTTTATTGGAATTTTCAACCTGATAGTTGAATTTTTAACCAAAAAGGTTATTTTCTATAAAAAAGACAAATTTTCAACAAAATCGATCAATTTCCAACTAAAGAAGATAAATTTTCAACAAAAAATAGAATAGTATATGTTTCAGTTATAGAAATAAGTTTTTAAGCAAGTAAAATAAATGTTCAACAAAATAATACAATTTTCAACCAAACAAATGAATTTTTTACAAAAGAAATGAAATGTCTATAAAAAAATTTCGAAAAAAATTAGGGTAATTTATAGTTAAAACAAATTAATTTTTTAATAAAAAATCAAATTTTTAACCAAAGAAATGAATTTTTAACCTAGAAGATTAATATTCTACCACAAAGGACAAAGTTTCGACAAAATTTTTAAACAAATAGTTGGATTTTCATCTGGAGAAAATTCATGTTCAACCAAACATGTAATAGTTAAATTTTCAATAAAAAAATTTAATTTTCAAGCCAAAGAAATTAATTTTTAACCAAAAAGATTAATTTTCTACCAAAAAAGATTAATTTTTAACGAAATACATGAATTTTCAATCAAAAAGTCACCAAATTAGAAAAAAATAATTTTTCTAGAAAATATGTAATAGTTGCATTTTTAGTAAAGAAATTCATTTTCAACATGAAAAAAAACGAATTTTTAACCAAAGAAATGATCTTTTAACTAAAATAATGCACCTTCGATAAAAATAAAAAATAATTTTTTAACCAAAAAGTTGAATTTTGAACCCAAAAGATGAATTTTGTACTAAAAAAGAATAATTTTTAACAAAATGCATGAATTTCAACCAAATATTATGCTTGTTATTGGAATTTTCAACCTTATAGTTGGATTTTTAACCAAAAAGGTTATTTTCTATCAAAAAAGACAATTTTTTAACAAAATAGATCAATTCCCAACTAAAATAGATAATTTTTCAACAAAAAATAGAATAGTATAAGTTTTATTTATAGAAATAAGTTTTTAAGCAAATAAAATAAATGTTCAACAAAATAATTAAATTTTCAACCAAAACAATGAATTGTCTATCAAAAAATTTCGAAAAAAATGTAGGGTAACTTATAGTTGAAACAAATTAATTTTGAATAAAAAATCAAATTTTTAACCAAATAAATGAATTTTGAACCTAGAAGATTAATATTCTACCACAAAAGACAAAGTTTCAACAAAATTTTTAAACAAATTGTTGAATTTTCATCTGGAGAAAATTCATGTTCAGCCAAACATGAAGTAGTTAAATTTTCAGTCAAACAAATTAATTTTCAATTCAAAAAAACTAATTTTCAAGCCAAAGAAATTAATTTTGAACGAAAAAGATTAATTTTCTACGAGAAAAGATTAATTTTTAACGAAATATATGAATTTTCAATCACAAATTCACCAAATTAGTTACCAAAAAGACTTCTACCAAAAAAGACAAAGTTTCAACAAAATACAGAAATTTTCAGCCAAATAGTTGAATTTTCAACTGTAGATTTTTCAATGTAATCTTGATTCGATATTTGCACTAATTTCCAGTTAAGAATTACACCTCTAATTTTGCTTTTTCAGGATCGCCAATGGCTCGACGAATGGGACGACAATCGGAGCTTTCTGCCTTCATCAGCAGCGAGTTTGCCCGGCATCACAAACGACCTGCTTCTCACGATGTAGACATGGGCTCCCCAACACACAAACGATCGCGTTTCATGTAACGGTGCGCGAACTGTAAAGTAGCCACACACCTCATGTTTCTTTACTGATTAGTTAAACAATCAATTGCTGAAGATCCAACCGCGCAAGATGATTCCCGAGAGTGTTGTGCAATCATTCTGCGAGGGTGGATTACCATCCTGATAACTTACCAAAAGAGCATGTTCGTCGCCCCCCCTAAACTACAGGGATCTTCCCTCTTTTTAGAGTAACCTCCGCGTCTGTCGCTTCTAAGCAACGCCACCAAAGAAACCCGCAAGCGTTCCAACAAGCGACGCTCACCATCTCCCTCGCATTTTACTCGGCTCCCAAAAGTTGGCAGAAACAGGGCCCTTTCTGGATACAAATTCCTACCTTATCGACTTTGAGACGATTCTACAGCTCAATTGGTTCATGTCCGTGCTAAGTTTGCGATCATTCTAGAAACTTAGCACGGACATGAACCACTTGGGCTGTATAATGGTCTTGAAGTCGATAAGGTAGGAATTTGTATCGGGAAAATGGTCTTGCATATTTACTTCCAGGAACTAGTATACAATACCAAGTTTTAAACCAGCGAGGTACCAGAATTTCTAGCGTTTCTGGGCGAGCAACGACTTAGCACTTGAAGTTTATGGCATGTCCTTACTACAGACAGTCTATCTCCCTATCGTCGTGCGCTCGGCTAATTCTACACTGAGATGTGCCGATTCGAGAGTTAGGTATATTTTGTAGCTATTTTACTATCCAGTATATCGCGAGAGATGATGCTGCCGCACGTGTACGAAAGTACCTATGCAAAGAAAATTCTTTCGTAATCTAAATAATTGTTGTTTTTTGCTTATTATAACATTGTTATATTACGTGATTATAGGTAAATTGATATTTCGAAATCTTTACGATTAAAACGTCTTTTTTATAAGATTTCTGTTGTCCAAAGGTACATACAGTTGAGGGGAAATGTCGTAGGCATATACGAACTTGACGAAGAATTAAAAAAAAAGCCACAAAGAAAAAAAATGCACCACACGCGCACTGCAAAACGCATAAATTTCCTTTCAATCTTACTGTGCGACTAATACTATACATAGTTAAGAGTTCAATGTATTTTATACATTGTCCAATAGTTACTTGTTTTTCAGAATTTACTATTGTAATTATTGATCAGTGGAGGCCCTGGAAATTCACTATCTTCACTCTCGATATATCTATTCGAGTATTTTTCTCGAAATATGCAATGTTTTCAGGCAACTGGGAAACGATTCATTGCGTGTCTTTCATAGAAGTTTAAATTTATAGAGATTTTTTTCTCTAATGGTGGATAGAGAAATTCTTCTCCACGTTGGACAATTGAAGTTTTTACTCCGCCATTCTCGATTCTAAAATATTTCCAAATGTGCACTTCGCTTTCCATTGTATAGGCGTTTTCAGTTTGAACAAATGCAGGCAGGAATCAAATCATGTTCTAAACATCTAAACAGTAATGAATTGGGCTAGAGAATGAATTTTTCGCATTTTCTGTCGTCAATGGTTTAGCTTGAGGTACAGCAAATTCGCTTTGCCGATCAAAATTTCAGTACAAGCTCGGCTTTATTATTTTTTTAATCAATTATCAAACAACATAACTTTGAACTGGAACTGAAAATCGATATCGTGTTGAGCAACAATTACACCTTCGTTTGAACCAAGTTCACTATCTTCGAAAAAATTCGGCATATGAAATTGACATTAGACTTTATGGTAATGATTTTTGATTTTCCAACCTAGTAGGTACAATTTCAAATAGCGTTGTCCATGGTGAGTTTTGTTCAAGTTTGTTTTAATTGTAAATAGATAACTTATATGTAGGATGTGTCAAGATTGAGGGATAGGATTCGCTCGAGTAATTTTGTGATAAAATTGTGAATGGTTAATGTGGTGGATCGAAAAACAATGTCATGATTATATTTTTGCATAGCGAGTGATCGAATAGTTTTTCGACTTCCTTTGAATATTGAAGATCTGCCCTTACTGTTGAAACATCCTTTTGTGTAGCACATCTACGGATCCTAAATAATACGTTTTTATTAAAAAACTTGTGTCAGAGTATCCAGTCATGTAAATGTACATTATACGAGACACGGCAGCTCTCGTCGATTTATTCTGTGAAAGAAAAGAAAAGTCCGAGATTTCCTTTTTTTTTTGTAATCCTTCTTTTTTTCAGTAGAACAAATCGACGGAAGTTTTGCATTTGTTTTCTCTTCTTCAGATGTTGAAACCTTCCGAGCGAGTTTCATCTCGAAAGTAAGAGTTGTAAATATAATGGTAAAATGTATGAATAATGCTAATAATTATTAAACTTAATATCGACTACTATTCGATAGCTTTAATTATAATATTTATCGAGCGGTCAGCAGTTATAACAAAATGAATTTTGTCAGGCTGATTTCGAAACCACAAAAAATTTGATAAATTTGATAAATTTAAAAAAATCACCCGGTGCAATGTACAGATAATTAATTGCCTTCTAGAGAAAAAAAAGAACTTATGAAGATGCCATATTTAGGTGTATTTTGTAAACAAACAAAAAAAACTAGGAATGTGCTTGATTTGCCGGTATACATATATAGCTGTTGTTAAAGAAATAAGTGCCCCAAAAAGAGCTCATTTTCTTAATTATACCCTAGCTTAGATGAAACTTACATTGTACATACATGTATGCACAGTACCGTTTATAAAATATCGCCAAAATCTAAGCACTGCCCCTTCTTTTTTTTTCGTCTCTTTTGTTTTCATCAACGGGAAATTAAAAGTTTGTTTATTAACGGAAACCTTCAAAAAAAGCGCTTTTCAAAGTGAAATAAAGGGAAAGAACAAAGAAATCTTGTGGGGTTTTAAATTCTACAGGCATTTTATATTTTTAAAGTTTTCATTTATATGTCTTTCATTGCATTAAAAAAAGGGTCCTTGATACATAATTAATAGAATTTCTAGATGTACACCAATGAATTCATGAATATCTTAAAGTTTTAACTAATTTTTTAACGTAATAATTAACAGAGAGAGAAAACTTTGTCCATGCAACAAATTAGTTTATTTTTATTTTCGAAATTGATTTAATATAAATAATAGTCACAAAGATACCGTACAAAAATATGTGACTTATTGTTGGGCCTTTTTTTTATTTTTCTCTGAAAAGCTGAGAAAGGGGTTTCGTTTTTTTATTACTTTTAATTTTTTACTAACAAACGAGAGCATTAAAAAAAAACTTGAGTTCTGATTCAAACTGACTAAACTGTTATAATGTTTTCTAAAAAAAACCGAACAATAGGTCACAAAAAAAATGTAATTAATTTTTTTTGATTGTTGTACATACGATACACAAAGACAAAAGCGTGACAGCGAGCCTGTGGGAGAAAGTTGTATATTTTGCGTCTCTTGTTTGTATTATAATTATTCGTCTATTGGTCCGGAATTTCCGGACGATTTGACTCCACAATTTTTTTTGACTATTTGTACAGAAATCCTGGACGAATAGACAGGGCCTAATTATTTACAAATAAAACTAAGAAAATGTACAACTCGTTTTATTTCCATCCTTGTTGCAAAATTCTATTTCGAAAAACTTGATTTAAGTAGGTAATATTTTTAAAATTTACAATAAGTCAACTGCGTTTTTGAGAACTGTTTAATTGTTGCTTCAACGGACGCTTTCCAGTAGCTTTTTGAGCTTCATATAAATATGCCCTCTTCATTATTATTATTATTATTATAAAGTGTATATAGTTTTCGAGTTAAATATTAACATTTGTTTTTAACTTCAAAATCGAATCTTTCAGCATTTTCAAAGAGGACTTGGATTTTTTGTTTGCAAAGAAACGAAATTCTAAAAGCCTTGCAGAAATATAGGATTGAGTAGAAATATTTTACTTGATTCGTATCGTGCGGCAATTGAGAAAACTCAGTTGTTTATAAAAATTCGCAAATCCAATCGTTCTTTGATTTCAATGGTGAAATAAATTATTTTCATGCGAACATAAAAAAAGCTTGTATATATTTGTTTGTATGATAATTATTAAATAAAACTAAGAAAATCTGCAACGCGTCTTTTTATTTTGAGATGTCTTTTAGCTATGTAGGTATATTTAGAAAGTTATCTTATTTAAATAATATTTTTTTAATTTACAAATAATTATTGGTGAAACTAGGTTATTTATAGTCTCAGGCGTAATTTTTAAATTATTTATAGTCGGCTATTTTCTTCCAGGTACCGAGTGGAAGTTTCAGGGTAGTAATGTTGAAGATTGAATATTAAACTGCTGAAAATTCGAGAAAATTTAATTTTTAACTGTTGAAAGTGGAAGAAAATTGATCATTGAATGTTCAGCAATTGAAAATTTTATTGAAGAATATTGAATAATTCAACTGTTGAAAATAAGAGGAAATTTAATTTGCAACTGTTGCAAATTGAAGAAAATTAACAATTAAATTTTCAACAGTTGGAAATTGAAGAAAAATGTTGAAAAAAATTCAACTGTTGAATATTGGAGCAGATTTAATTTTCAACTGATGAAAATTGAAGAACATCAACTGATGAACATTAAAGAAAATTGATCATTGAATTATTCACAGTATAAAATTGAACATTGAATATTCAACTCTTGAAAATTAGAGAAAATTTAATTTTCAACTGATAAAAATTGATAATTGAATTAACCACAGTAGAAAATTAATTGTTGAAAATTGAAGAAAATTTAATTTTCAACGGATGAAAACTGAGGAAAATTTAATTTTCAACTGATGAAAATTGAAGAAAATTGATAATTGAATTATCCACAGTAGAAAATTCAAGTGATGAAAATTGAGCAT
>CAKNYM010050211.1:190504-203875 GCA_932195095.1 Andricus curvator
AATTGAATTATCCACAGTAGAAAATTCAAGTGATGAAAATTGAGCATTGAATATTCAACTATTGAAAAATGTTGATAATTGAATGTTCAACAATTGAAAATTTTATTGAAGAAAATTGGTAATTGAATTTTCAAGAGTTGGAAAATCTATTGATGAAAATTAATTTTTCAATTGTCGAAAATTGAATAATTCAACTGTTGAAAGTTGAAGGAAAATGAATATTCAACAGTTGAAAATTGGAGAAAATTTAATTTTCAACTGATGAAAATTGGTGGAAAATTGATAATTGAATTATTCACAGTATAAAATTGAACATTGAATATTCAACTGTTGAAAATTAAAAAAATTCAATTTTCACTTGATGAAAATTGAAGAAAATTCAAACTGATGAAAATTGAACATTGAATATTCAACTGTTGAAAATTGAAGAATATTGATAATTGAATGTACAACAATTGAAAATTTTATTGAAGAAAATTGAATAATTCAACTGTTGAAAATGAAAGAAAATTGAATATTCAAGTGTTGAAAATTGAACATTGAATATTCAACTGTTAAAAATGGAAGAATATTGATAATTGAATGTTCAACAATTGAAAATTTTATTCAAGAAAATTGTTAATTGAATTTTCGATAGTTGAAAAATCTATTGATGAAAATAAATTTTTCAATTGTTAAAAATTGCATAATTCAACTGTTGAAAATTGAAGAAAAATGAATATTCAACTGTTGAAAATTGGAGAAAATTTCATTTTCCACTGATGAAAATTGAAGATAATTGAATTACTCACAGTAGAAAATGGAACATTGAATATATTCAACTGCTGAAATTTAAAGAAAATTTAATTTTCAACTGATGAACATTGATAATTGAATTATCCACAGTAGAAAATTCAACTGTTGAAAATTTGAGAAAATTTAATTTTTAACTGATGAAAATTGAAGAAATTTTAAATTGATGAAAATTGAAGAAAATTGATAATTGAATCATCCACAGAATATTCAAGTGTTGAAAAATCTATTGATGAAAATAAATTTTTCAATTGTTGAAAATTGAATGATTCAACTGTTGAAAATTCAAGAAAAATGAATATTCAACTGTTGAAAATTGGAGAAAATTTAATTTTCAACTGAGGAAAATTGAAGAAAATTGAATTATTCACAGTAGAAAATTCAACTGTTGAAAATTGAATATTCAGCTGTTGAAAATTGGAGAAAATTTAATTTTCAACGGATGAATATTGCAGAATATTTAATGTTCTACTGATGAAAATTGAAGAAAATTAATAATTGAATAATTATCCAATTACCTGTTGAAAATTAGAGAAATTCATTTTCCACCTGATAAAAATTCAAGAAAATTGATAATTGAATTAAACACAGTAGAAAATTCAACAGTTGAAAATTGAAGCAATTTTTTCTATCACAAAAGACGATGTTTTAAGAAAATACGTGAATTTTTAATCAAATAGATGAATTTTCAACTAAAAAAGATCACTTTTCAAACAAAAATCGCATAGTTCAATTTTCAGTTAAAAAGATTAATTTTCTATAAAAAGAAAATGAATTTTCTACAAGAGTGTTAAATTTTTGAGCCAAAGAGATGAATTTTCTACAAAACAATTGCATTTTTAACCAGGAAATACTAATTTTAAACAAAAAATGCAATAGTTAATATGTGAACAAAAAAAAGAGTTTTATTATCAATTAAAAAAACCTTTGAATATAAACAAAAAATACGAATTTTCAACAAAATACTTGAATCCTTAACTATAGCTGAAGTTTAATTAAATTTTCAAACAAAAAGATGAATTCTCAGCAAATTACACAAATTTTCCAAAAAAACTGTTAAATTTTTGACTAAATTGTTGGATTTTTAAGCCAAGCAGTCTACAATTATATTCACCAAAAAATGTAATAGTTGATATTTAAACCGAACGAGATTTTAGTTAAAAATAAAAAAAACAGTTGAATATATCCAAAAAAGACGAATTTTCAACAAAATAGTTTAATTTTCAATTAAAAAAGATCATTTTTCTACCAAAAATCGGATCGTTAAATTTTTATTTAAAAAAATTAATTTTCAATAAAAAGAAAACGAATTTTCGATAAGACTGTTACATTTTCAAACCCAATAGACGAATTCTCTATAAAACAGTTGCATTTTCAACCTGGAAATATTAATTTTCAACAAAAAATGTAATAGTTGATATTTAAACAAAAAATGGATTTTCAATAACAAAGGCGAATTTTCAACCAAGAAGATTAATTTTCTACCTGAAAAGACGAATTTTCAACAAAATGCATAATTTTTAAATAAAATACTTGATTTTTCTACCCGAAAGACGAATTTTCAACAAAATAAAAACATTTTTAACGAAATACTTTAATTTTCTACCAAAAAAGAAAACTTTTAAGCAAATTACATACATTTTTAACTAAATATTTTTAAATATTAATTTTTTGTTTATATTTTTTTTCTAAAAGTTTTAACTAAATAGTAGAATTTTTAACAAAACAAAAAAAAAAACAATTTTTAACCTAAAATGGTATAGTTAAATTTGTATCGAGGAGAAATGATTTTCAATGAAAAAAAGGAATTTTCTACAAAACAGTTGAATTTTCTACCAAAAAGTTGAATTTTATAAGAAATTGTAGAATTTTCAAGCCAAAAAGACGATTTTTCTAGAAAACAGTTGAATCTTCAGCAAGAAAGTTAATTTACAACAAATCAGTTGAATTTTAAACAAAAAAGTTCGATTGTGAGCTCAAAGAAATGATTTCGAACCAAAAACAAAACGCAATTTCATCAAAAATTATGAATCTTCAACCGAAAAAATTAATTTGTAAGAAAATATTTCAGATTTTAACCAAGGAGTAGAATTTTCAACCTAAAAAGATGAATTTTCAGTGATTATTTTTCTATAAAAAAAGTCGAATTTTTGACAAAATACATAAATTTTTAACCAAATAGTTAAATTTGCTATCAAATTGTTTAATGTGCGAGCCAAAAATAAAAATCTTCTACAATATATAAAAACAGTTACACTTCAGTTGAATTTGAATCCCGAAAACGTGAATTTTCAAGATTAAAGTTAATTTTTAACCAGACCAGAAAAAGATGAAATTTCTACAGAAAGAGATAGATTTTTAAACCAAAAAGATGAATTCACAACAAAATAGTTGAATTTTCAATTTAAAAAAATTTTTTAATCAAGAAAGAATCAAAATTTCAATCAAATTGTTGAATTTTTTGAGCCAAAACGCGAATTTACAACAAAATAATTCAATTTTAAACCAATAAATAAATTTGTTAATAAAACGGATAAATTCTTGAAGAAAAATTTAATAGCAGACTTTTCAACGGATAAGAATGAATTATTCGTCTATTGATTATGATAATTATTAAATAAAACCACGAAGATTTGTAACACGCCTTTTTATTTTGAGGCATCTTTTAGCTATGCAAGTATATTTACAAAGTTACCTTATTTAATATTTTTTTAATTTACAAATAATTATTGGCGAAACTACATTATTTCATAATTCTTAGGCATCATTTTTAAATTACACTCAACTCCTGATATAAGAACGGTTTCGGGCATGGCTTGCAGTGGCCTTGATCTTAAATCGGGGGAATCCAAACGTAAACAGACAGGGCCGCGTGGACTATTTCTGTTGGATTTTGACGCAACCTGATGCAACTAACGCGCTGAGAGTGCGGCCCTCATGCTGTTTGTCACGCTTGACTGAGCACCGTCTCTCTCTCGGTCCCGCAGCTCCCCTCATCACGCAACTGCCGAGGACATAATTCTAGGAATATCGTAAACCGGGGCTTCTTATATCGGGAGTTGAGTGTATTTATAGTCGGCTGTTCATGGTGGCGCTTTGTTGACCGTTCGAGGCTTTGTGGAGTTCAATTGCGTTCAGCAATTTTCTTCTGGGTCCGAGTGGAAGTTTCAGGGCAGTAATGTCGATTTCCGTTAACAACATTAGTGCGTCGAAATCAATTTGCTCCGCCTCAAGTACTGGGCTTATATTGCTAATATTGTGCGCTGCCAAAAATCTTTCAAGTGGAGTCCAAACTTGGTCCGTGTCATCCTCTTCTATAAGAAATTTAAATTCAGATTTAAAATAGCCATTTTGTTGTTGAATATAGTTATTTGGCATTCTAAGAACAATTTAAGATCAAATTCAAGATTATCGGGCCGATCTTTGAAAAAAATGATAATAGAAATTTCAACAGTTGAAAGTTCTATTTATTTCTGAAAATTAAAGAAAATTGGTATTTGAATTTTCAACAGTAAAAAATTCTATTGTTGAAAATTGAAGAAAATTTATAATTGATTTTTCAATCAAATTGAAGAAAATTGATCATTGAATTTTCAATTGTCAATTTTTTTCAATTTTCAACATTTGAAAATTCAATTTCTAACAATAGTATTTTCAATGTTGAAAATTCAAATACCAATTTTCCGAAATTGTGAAGAGATGAATTCTGAACAGTTGAAAGATCAATTTTCTCAAATTTTCAACAGCTGAATATTCAATCTTCAATTTTCTTCAATATGCAAAAGTTGAAAATTCAATTTTCTTCCATTTTTAACAGTTGACTATTCAATCTTCAATTTTCAAAAGTTGAAAAATCAATTTTTTCCCATTTTCAACAGTTGAATATTCAATTTTCAAAAGTTGAAAATTCAATTTCCTCCCATTTTCAACAGTTGAATTTTCACAGTAGAAAATTCATCTGTTGAAAATTGATAATTGTTGAAAATTAAAGAAAATTGAATTTTCAACTGTTGAAAATTTCAGAAAATTGGTAATTGAATTTTCAACAGTAAAAAATTCTATTGTTGAAAATGGAAGAAACTTGATAATTGAATTTTCAATCGAATTGAAGAAAATTGATCATTGAATTTTCAACGATCAAATTTTCTTCAATTTTCAACATTTGAAAATTCAATTTCCATCAATAGTATTTTTTAATGTTGAAAATTCAAATACCAAAATTAACCTAAATTTTGAAGAGATGATTTTTCAACAGTTGAAAATTCAATTTTCTCCAATTTTCAACAGTTGAATATTCAATCTTCAATTTTCAACAGTTGAAAACTCAATTTTCTCCCATTTTCAACAGTTGAATATTTAATTTTCTTCAATTTTCAAATGTTGAAAATTCAATTTACTCCCATTTTCAACAGTTGAATTTTCACAGTTGAAAATTCACCTGTTGAAAATTTAAGAAAATTGGTATTTGAATTTTCAACAGTAAAAAATTCTATTGCTGAAAATTGAATTTTCAACTGTTGAAAATTCACCTGTTGAAAATTTATGAAGAATTGATCATTGAATTGTCAACATAGAAAATTCAATGTCGAAAAGTGAAGAACATTTTCAACTGTTGAAAATTGAAGAGAATGGAAAATTGAATTATTCATGGTTGAAAATTGAAGAAAATTGATAATTAAATGTTCGACAATCGATAATTGAAGAAAATTGATCCTGGTCTATTTTTTTATCCTACTGAAGAAAATTGAATTTTCAACTGTTGAAGTAGAAGAAAATTGAAGATTGAATATTCAACTATTGAAAATTGCAGAAAATTTAATTTTCAACAGTTAAACATTTTATTCCTGACAATTGAAGGAAATTGAATTTTTAACTGTTGGAATTTTAAGATCATTGATAATTGAATGTTGAAAATTCTATTGTAGAAAATTGAAGGAAATTGAATTTTTATTCATTCTATTCTATGCTTTATACTAATAAAGAAAATTTAATTTTCATCTGTTAAAAAATTAAGAAAATTGATAATTGAAGTATCAACAGTAGAAAATTCATCTGTTGAAAATTGATGATTGAATTTTCAAAATTTGAAAATTCTATTGTTGAAAATTAAAGAAAATTAAATTTTTATTTATTCTATTCTATTCCATTTTTTTATTCTGTTGAAGAAAATTGAATTTTCAACTCTGGAAAATTGAAGATTGAATATTAAACTTTTGAAAATTGCGGAAATTTTAATTTTCAAGTCGAATTTTTGAAAGTTAAAAATTATATTCTTGAAAATTGAAGGAAATTTAATTTTTAACTTTTGGATATATAAGAAAATTGATAATTGAATTTTCAACAGTTGAAAATTTTGTTGAAAATTGAAGGAAATTGAATTTTGATTTATTCTATTTTTTTATTCTATTGAAGAAAATGTAATTTTCAACTGTTGAAAATTGAAGAAAATTGATAATTGAATTTTCAAAACTTGATAATTGAATTTTCAAAATTGATAATTGAATTTGCAAAACTTGAAAATTCTATTGTTGAATATTGAAGAAAATTAAAGAAAACTGATCATTGAATTTTCAACATTTGAATTTTCTTCAATTTCCAACTGTTCAATCCAACCTGAGAATTCAATAAATAAACATCTAAATCCATAAAACAAAAATTTAGAAAAAGTCAATTTTTTTGAAAACGGGTCGCTACTGGCAAATAATTTCTTTAGCTTATTTAAAATTAAGTCAAAAACGAGTTGTTTAAAATTATTTAAAAATACAATATTTCTCATAAAATGATGTTTTCTTTTTTTCTACGTGTAAAAATTAATGTTTAATCTTTCCTCAATTTTTCCCCTCTTTCGTGAAAAATTTACCCTATTTCCCCTTTTTTGAGATCCTTCGGACAGTGATCTCTGTTAGCGTTGTTTTATCCAGTAACGAGGAATGGGTAAAAAATGGTCAACTATTAATATATAGAAAATTTTTTCGGAAAAATTAACAGGTTCCAAAGTACAGATACAAACGACCGAATTTGATTTTTAAGTCACTTTTCAAAAAATTCGGTTATTTAGTAGGATCATAACTCTGCACCTATTGAAGATAAAAGGTTCTTTTTTTTAGATTTTTCCAGAATTTTGTCTAGTTTAATTTTGCTCAAACAAAACACGATTATTGGAACTTTTTTCAAAAATATTTGCGACTACATACTACATACGGAACTAAATACGAGTATTATATTAATAATTTATTACTAGATTTTGTATTAACTACTCATTTATTCAATTTATTATTTAATATAAAATATATTATTTATATTAACTTTATAAGCTACTAATTGGAAAATAATATCATTTTAAACTTTAGAATTTTAATAATTAAAATTATACTAAAAAGGGAATTTAAAAATATGGTTAAGTTGATATTTTCGGCAAATTTTTCCGTTGAAAATGAATTATAAACAGAAAAATCGATTTTTTGTCAAAAAGGGCCCGATCGATTATTTTAAATTTAGTCTTAAATTGATCGTAGGATGCCAAACAACTGTAACGAGAAAAAAATCACATTTGCAACGATTTTCAGTTAAAATCGTTTCCGCCGCACCGTGCGAGACACCTGATTTTGCAAAACCAGACATTTGGAAGTTGAAAGATAAGAAAGTAAAAAATAGTAAATAAAATAGTTTTAAAAAAACTAGAAATTAATAAATAGTAAAAAATTAATATTTTAAAATGAATTTACCAGATAATAGTTCATCGTCCCACATATTTTGTCTTCGGACTAAACTTCCAGCGCTTCCAATACTGATTTCTTCGTTATGACCATTTGTGAAATTTTTCTGACCATTTGTCGATCTGCTTTCGAACCCATTTCGAATCGGTTCTCCACTTGCCTCGTGATGAATTTCAACTTGAGTAATTGGTAAATTTTCGAGTGTGGCAGTCACCTAAATAAAAAAAAATATTTAGAATTTTGTTGCAAGTAGGTAATATAAAAATAAACAGTTTTTTTTTATATTAAAGTTGATGGGTCACTAGGACGAATTAATCAATTAAATTTATTTACTAATCGACTTGGAGTATTTTTTGGTCAATGTTCAGAAATTTGTGGAGCTAATCATAGATTTATGCCTATTGTAATTGAATCAACTAATTTAAAAATATTTTTAAATTGAATTAATTTAATTTAAAAATCATTAGATTCCTTAATTTGAAGTAATGATCATTTAAATCATTTATAGTAACATATAAATAATATATACTTCTAATGAATAAAAAAAATTAGTTAATTTTATAACATTAATATGTTATATTAAAATTGTTAATTTATTTTAATATTTTTTTATTCCACAAATAAAACCTATAAACTGATTATATTTATATTTTACAATTATATTCATTTTTAATAAAGAATTTGTTGGAAAATAAACATTATTTCAATCGAAGACTATTAATTATTATTGTTTAATTGAATATAACCGTGAGGTGTATTTTAAAGTTTAAAGATTTGCCTAAATTCTTAGGCAAAGGGAATTTTTATAATAATTTATTATTTATTACTTTTATTTATTTATTTTATATATTCAATTTTTTTTACAATCTTGAAAACTATTGAAACTCAGACAAAAATTTATGTAATATTTCTTAGTTTTAAATAATTATCAATTCTATTGCAAGGTAATGAATAAGCTGGATGTTTGAAAAGTTAAGGGACTTTTTTTAGTTGAGTAAGCTAAGAATACGTGATAAATCCATTTTTTGATGAAATTTTAATTTCGACGTCTATCCATGAAATCAAATTAATTTCCGTTCACACACTGATTCATTGCATAATTAAGTAAATCTTGTTTTAAGCCTTTTTTTAAATTCATAAATACTTTTCAATATTTCTCTTATAGTATATAATTTTAAAAAACTTTACGAAAAATATTCAAATTAAAAGTGCTTTCAAATATTTGTTACTCTAATTCTGAGTTGGAACAGGGACTTTGTGAAAAAATAATAATTCTCACTTGGAGCACGGAATTTTCAAAAAAAATTACAATTCTGACCTGAGATTGGAAATTTTAGTAAAGAATTATAATTTTGAATTTGGGACAGGGAAGTTTCTGAAAGATTTATGATTCTGTGTTGGGTCAGGAAATAAATAAAATATTTTTAAAAATTCCATGAAGAATGATACTTTTGATACTTTTGAAGAGAAAATTTCGTAAAGAATTATAATTTTGACTTTGGGGCAGGCAATTTCCAAAAAGAATTATAATTTTGACTTTAGAATAGGGAATTAAAAAAAATAATAATTTTCAGATAAAACTGGGAATTTCTGAAAAGAATTATAATTTTTATTTTAGGTTTACTTTACAACAGGAAATTTCGTCAAGAATTATATAATTTGTCTTGAAACAGGGAATTTTTGAAATGGAACGGGAATTTCGGAAAAGAATAAAAATTTTTATTTATCAACAGGGAAATTACAAAAAAAATTCCTGTTACGAGTCAGAATTTGTTAGATTTTGAAAATTCTTGTTCCAAACAGTTGCATTATCAATTAAATTTTGAAGCCAAAAAGAAGATTTTTAAAAAAGAAAGTTGAATTTTGAACCCGAAAAGTTGAATTTTCAATAAAAAAGTTCATTTTCAATTACGACTTTTCTACCATGAAAGATAAATTTTCTACCAACAGACGAATTTTCAAACAGTTGAATTAAACGAAAAGAAACGAATTAAATAAAAAAAAAAATTTTTAACTAAAAATACGGATTTTGAACAAAAAAGTTAAATTTTCAACAAAAAAGGTGATTTCAAAAAAGAATTTTTAACAAAGTAATTGAACTTTCAATCAAGTAATTTAATTTTCAACCGAAAAAATTAATTTTTAACCAACTACTTAAATTTTAAACCAAAAAGACGAATTTTCACCAAAACTGTTAAATTTTCAAATAAATTGCGAAATTTTCCACAAAAATTGTTGAATTTTCAACCAAAAATATGATTTTTTAACAAAAAAGTTAATTTTTAACCAAATAGTTTGATTTTCTACCAAATTGTTGAAATTTCAAGCCAAAAAGATGAATTAAAAAAAAACAGTGGCATTTTTACGGAAAAAAAGAAAGTTCTACAAACCAGTTGAATTTTCATTTAAAAAGTTAATTAACTACAAAATTGTTCACTTTTCAACCGAAAAAGATGAATCCTTAACAAAACATATAATAGTTGGTATTTCAAAAAAAAATTAATTTTAAATAAAAAAAAAGTTGAATTCAACGAAAAAGGACGAATTTTTAATCAAGGCGATTAATTTTCTGTCAAAAAAGATGAATTTTTTAAAGGACAGTTGAATTTTGAACGAAAAAGTTCATTGTCATCCAAAAAAATCAATTTCTAATTACAATTATCAATTTTCAACCAAAAATTAAAGTTACATTTTAAGTTAAAAAAATTAAGCATCAACGAAAAAGAAACGAATTAAAAAAAAAAAGTTACATTCTCGTACCAAAGAGATGAATTTTCAACTAAAAGGAGGAATCTCCTAGAAAAAAAATAATTTTCAACGAAAGAGATCAACATTCAACCAAAAAGATGATTTTTTTAACCAAGAAGATTAATTTTACAAAAATAGAATAAATAATAATATTTTTAACCAAAAAGATGAATCTTTAATAAAAAATGAATTTTAAACAAAGTAGTTCAACTTTAAACCAAGTAGTTGAAGTTTTGACGAAAGTATGACTTTTTAATAAAATAGTTGCATCTTCAACAGAATAATTAAATTTTCAACCAAATAGTGGAATTTTTAAACAATCGAGATGAATTCAGAGTCAAAAATATAATAGTAGAATTTTCAATAAAAAATAGCTGGATTTACTTATTGCTTTCTATTAATTTCAGTTCGCACCTTAACGGAAAAACGAGAAAAATGGCAAGTTTCTTGAAAACAAAGAAAAAAGAAAGTCTTTAAAAAAAAGGGAAATGGGGGAAAGAATGTGAACTCTGAAATATGAAAGTGATTTTGAAACTTATTAAGTTATTAATAACAAAAAAATAATAGGTTGCTTCTTCCGATCGAAAAGAACTAATTTTATCAAGCATACATTGAAAGAAATTTAAGTAAGCATCCCATTTAACCAAATACAAAAAACGCAATTTTTGTTGTTATTTCAAAAAATTCTAACTTGGTCAATAATTATATTTTCTAAACTATTATTTTATGTTATTATTTGTTATCGATAACTGTACACATAAAAAATTCGCAATAATTTTTTAACTTACAGAAAAAAAGTTTTAATTTTTCGAACTTTGAAAACTTTCAACCCCTCTGTAGTGACCAAAAGTGATACCTAAATTTTTGGTTCGTAAGAGGACCATAACAGCTCCTCTTGAACCCTTCGACCTCCAAAAAGCGTTACGTATTATGTGGACAACCCCTTAGGTTAATCTGTAAGAATGGTCGTGCGGTCTCACTGACCGCACGGCCACTGTATGCGGGTACCCCAGAGTACAGAACGCGACCGTCCCAGAAAAATGTTAAGTCCCGATTATCCCTCATTTGAGCAAGAAGTGACACATTATCATGAACTTATGGCCGTGCGGTCTCCAAGACCGCACCAAGCTTCTGATGTTTGAGTCCCTTCCCCTCTCGTGTAAAAGCTTATTAATAATAAACGTTGATAAAATTGATTAATTTCTTACTTTTTACAATGTTCCTTCACATACTATAAGTTAGATAACAAAAACTTTTTTACTTATTTAATTATACATAAATATATACACCGGTCTGTGGTATTCAAAGACTAAAATTCAAGCTACAATATATCCTTAAATATTGAGAAATTAACTCAAGTGGATTTATCACGTTTTATTCGCTTACTCTTCAATTCCTTTCACTTTTTTTTTTATGTGAAACTTACTGATCTCCTGAAGGCTACCGATCCGAAACCTGGTCGGTTGAAGATACTGGCAGGTTCTTGAAGAAGAACCGTCTCACCCACAACGTTCGTTGACTCCTCCTCTTCTTCTTCTTCTGCATCTACTTCGTATTTTCTATCACCTAGTAAATCTGGAGTACTCTGGGCTTTACTCAAAGTTCCCCAAACGTCGGAAATTTTGCCTCTTCTACCTATTGGGTGTTGAGGATTTGTTTCATATTTTCCTACATACATCACTTCCGAATCTCTCCTGAGGCCAGTCAAACTTCTGATTGATTTCTTCCCATCTACTTCAATCTGAAAATATTTTTTTACGGTTGATTCTGAACCAATTATAATAATGGTATTCGCGCAATAATGCGAAAGAATCGCGCAATAATGCGTAATAATGCGCAATAATCGCATAATAATGCGCAATAATCTCATAATAATGCGCAATAATCGCATAATAAGGCGCAATAATCGCATAATAATGCGTAATAATCTCGTATTAATGCATAATTCATCGCGTAATACTAAGTAGCATTTTCGTTGTATTTTTGGCGAAACCGATTCTCCGCATTAAAATGTTAAGGTTCTGAGACTCCTCGATTTTTCAATTTAATTTTTTGTGCAACAATTCACAAAAAATATAGTGACAAAATTAGCAATTTCAAAAATATGATTTTTGATCTAAACGAGAATTGCTTAAACAAACATAAATAATTAATTGAATGTACAGGTTAATTATAATAAAAAATGTATGTAGGAAAACACTTCAGTATAGATGCGCAAATGTTAAAAACACTGATTTTGCATAAAATGCCTTATATTTTGTATTAGATTCCTAATTGTTAACAGAGAATATATTTAATTGTTTATAATAAATATATTTAACTAATGCCCCAAATGAATGCTTATACGTGGAAAATTTCGTCTTTTGTAATAAATTATGTCGAAAGTAAGTTAATACTGATATTTAATCAAGATTTTCAGCTAATAATTGAATTAACAATTTTTATAAACAATTTATTAAAGCTATACGCAACTGTGATTTTTTTTTGCTTGAGTAAGTGCTTTTTTATTCTGTTTTAATTTTAAACAATATGATTTTTATTTTATAAATTTCTTTTTGAATTTTGTCTTTTGAAGTTTATCGATTTTAAAAAAATACTTGGATTTATTAAAAGATATCTAAAAAATGTAAAATTTTTTAATTTTGTATAAATAAAAAAGTGAATGAAAATGGTTTTGTTGGAATAAACAGCGATTCGACACTATATTCGAACTAAATTTAAACAATTTGTGGCCAAAAAATTTTTTTTGGTTGAATTAATGAAAGTTGATAAATAATTTGTTATTTTATAAACAAATTCAATGAACAATGATCTAAATCAGGTATTTATGATGGAATAAGTAAGTTTTTTTTTACGGAATCGATCATAACTAATTTAATATATTTCTAAACATTTGCATTACTACTGAACATCTTTTTTGGATAGATGTTCACATACTTTTTAGGTATTTTTGAATGAATGAAAGTATTTGTTAAGAAAAAGTACACTTGAAAAGTCAAATTTTTTTTTCATTTTTATTATTAAACTCTTACTTCCCCTACTACCTCTCACATAACTTCCCCTACGTTTCCTCCCATCACTTCCCATACTTTACTCCCTTCACTTCCCTTCACTT
>CAKNYM010050212.1:0-53998 GCA_932195095.1 Andricus curvator
ATGGGAACGTGGTGGGGGCCGAAAAATCCCACGTTCTGGAGCCTCTGGTGTGGTGTAGAGGTTCTCGAGTATTATGAGTGTTTTGGATATTTTGCTGCTTGTTATTTTTTATGACGTTTGAGAAAGGAATTCCCGGTTGAATGTAATTGTTTAGCATACGCTCTTTAGCAATCCTACTTTTTTTCAGCAGCTGGATTTTTTCCTGTGCCCTACGCTTCAATTGTAACTTTACTTCGCAGCCTCTTTAGGAGGCAGGGTGTCCGAAATTTTTGCATGTTACGCAGAATAATTTACTTCTATCATCTGCGTTCGCGGGTTCTGGTAATTTACATTCCCCTGGCTGGTGGTTTTCATTACATTTGACGCACCTATAGTCTAAGTGACAACTCGAAGCTACATGGCCCAGTCTTTGACATTTTTTGCATTGGATACTATCCCTTTTCTTCAATTTTTCCCACCTAATTATTTGGTAATTTATATACTTGATGCTATGTAATTTAGATGATTGGCTGTCTGGTGTTAGTTGGATTAAATAAAAAGGCAACAGTCTATTTTCTTTCTGTGATTTAGGTGTTGTGTATCTAGAGGCTTTTACAAATGTAATATTTTCAACGTTAAGTGGTTTTAGCTCAATCAGCAGTTCTTCGGGTTCTATTTTTGTCCCTAGCCCTTTTAAGAGAAATGATTGCACTTTCTCTTCTTTGGGTGTGTAAGAAAAAAACTTGGCCTCTGTAGCTTCGAGTTGTCCTTTCGCTTTTTTAAAATCTTGTATGTTTTCGGTGTATAATGTGTGTTTATTACTATTTACGCGCTTAATATGGAAATTATCTTTTTCCAGTTGTGTCTTTATTAGACTTACCGTTACTGCTTGGTCCTGGCCGAAAATTACAATGGGTGGAGGTTTCCCTTTCTGTCTGGTGGGCGGGGTTGTTTCCACGTCCTCTTGGTCTTGGATCAGGCCTTGATGAGTGCTGTCTTGTTTATTGCCCTTATTGTTGACTACGGCGCCAGGTGAGCTGCTGGATTTTCCCCGAGGGTTATTTCTTGGGTTTTGGGAAAAACCCTTTTGCTTTTGTTCTTGAGTTTGTCCTTTCTCGTGTCCCTGGCTTTCTGAGATGTCACGTATGGTTTTCATCAGCTGTTCTATTGTTTGTTGTTGCTTCTGGCTGTTGGTTATCATGTCTTCGTATGTTTTTTTTTTGATTTCCATGTTTTCTGTGTAAGGCATTGCTCCTTCTTGTTGCTGTGGTGCTGATTCTTCTGGTGATATATTAGATTTAGATGGCGTGGAGGATTTCACCTTTCTTTCCAAGTTTTTTCCTGGCTTCTCATATGGTTTCAGGTTATCTGTTCGTTTAGTGTTGTTTCTTTGAACTTTCAGATTCGGATGACTCTGAGCTGACTTCTGTTCTGATGCACTTACAGTTGACTGCTTCGTTTGGTCCTTATTGTTTCCCATGGTAGATTTTTCATTTAAAAATGCCCACATATCGGCATTTTTTATTTCTTTTTTGGGGGGAAGACCCCCTGAATCACTGATGGAATATAATATGGCCGCTAGCGACTGAATGGGTAAACAGTAAACATAACCTATTGTAAAAGATATTCAAATTGAGGTTATCTTTGGAAACATTTCATTCTCACGCACTTGAATGATATTATTCATTACTATCTTTTTTAAGGTTTTATATTTTAAGCAAAATTGTATTGCTTTTCGACAATTACACTGAGAAAAATGGATTATACCCGGTAATAAAAAATATGTTACCGGATATAATCTTGGACTATTAACTATGGGACAGCGATCCAGATTATTAGAACTACAATCTATAGATATTAAAATATAGATGTTAAAGGATAATATCTTGGATTATTAGACTTTATAATCTGAGATAATAAAATCTATAATCCAAGATTTTAAAATCTAATATCTATATTAGAATCCTGGTCCATTAGATAACCTCAAATATATATAATAATTTTTGCAAACGTAATTATAAACCTATACAAAATTTTGATAGACGAGCTCGGAAGTAGAACTGGAAACAAATTTCAATTTTTTAAACACACAATAAGCAGGAAAGTGGCTATCATGAGACTACAAAAACGAAAGTAAAGGAGGCTAAGTTTCTGCACTTGTACAAGTGGCAATGATGTGTAATGAACAAAAATATAAACTTACCCATTTTCTAAATCTAAATCGCGTGTAATTTAGCACTAATAATCATTTTATAACTTATTTATTACTTGTTTTAATGCGAACGGATGCATATGACACGCGCCACGATGCGACGTACCATCTGAGACTACACAGACGACTGGATATTTTAAAATCTGAGATGTTACAATTTAATACCTCAAGATTATAAGAATTTAACATCTAGAGATTATATTTGGTAACATCTTCATATATTAGAAAAATATTATAGATTATACGCGCTAATATATTTTTCTATACGGTGTATTATTCTTCAATTCTATTATCCAGTTCGTATAATCCATTTTTCTCAGTGTATAAGTAAATAAATATCTCTGTTAGAAATTGTAAATTGAATTTTCGCCAGCTGTCTGCTAGATACTTCGTTAGTCAATAGATCATTATTCTGATTGGTTACTTGCTTTTTGGGAAGTGACGTTTCAAGGTCACAGAGCTTTTGAATAGGGATTTCAATACTTTTCTTCAAAATTTTTTTTCTCCACAATGAAGTTTTCAAAATTTTTTTTAAATGCACCAAAATGTTCAGAATGTTATGCAGTATTTAAAAAATATATTACCTAAAATTCATGCAAAGACCCCATTGAACACACTTCATATCTAACCTTCTTTTTGGAATAGGAAAGAGAGTCATTAACACTATGTGAATAGACGGGAATTACATTTCTGAGCCACTTATTACTTTCTTGAACATTGAAGCCTGAAGGGAAAATCAGGTATTAAAAATAATAGGATTATCTATACTTTCACGCTGAAATCTTAAAGTTTTAATTCTATTCTATTCAAGCCTTCTTACCGGGTAGCATCCGACTTTGCCTAAAGCACATTTGGCACACCTAGCTTTGCCTGCATTCAATCCAGGCAATGCGCGAAATCACATAGGATTTCGGACTTTGCCTAAAACGCATCCGCGAAACGCGAATTGCCTAGGCAAACTTAGATTTGCCGCCACTTAAGGCTTTGCCAAAAACATATATGCACTGCGTTCGTAGCAGTGGTGTGGAAATGAGTTACGAGTCGCTTCCGCCGTGCCTCTGTATTGAGAGCGTTCCCGTCCGTGATCTACACGTCGAACGAAAAACTTGTTAATACAAAAGTTGTTGGAAATTAAGTCCCCTACAACTTTGCCATTTTAATATGTCACTTATTTTTATTACAAATAGTCAAAAAGTGGAAAAAACTGCGCCACTTTCCTAATTTTCCACACTTTTTGCTTATTGTTAACGACAAATAATTTTTTTACAACAATATCGACCAGATGAAAATTGTAGAGAATCAAATTCTCTACAAATTTGTCACTTACCTCTTTTATCGAGAAACGTAAAATACGCGTGTAAATCGACGAAAACACCAAATCCAAGATGGCGGACACTTCCGGTAATTAATTCTTGGACAATTATGTGATTTCTTAAACTACTCTGCGGGAGACACTTAACTGCGTCGAAACTTCACCGCCTGCGGGTTTTCCGGTGGCAAAAGTCTAAAATGATTGGGCTACGGGTCAAGCAATAATACCAATTCTAGGGGACGAAACTTGATTTTTTTTATAACTTGGACAAAAATGATTTTTCTCCATAATTGTATCTGGATATTATTTTTTATTTTTAAAAAGCTATTTAATTATATAATAAAATTGTTACAAATTTTTGTTATCGATTTTATTATCTAATTGTCTGGCTTTTAGAAAATAAAAAATAATGTCCAAATACACTTATGTTAAAAAATAATTATTTGTTAAGTTATTGAAAAAATAAAGTTTCATCCCAAGCAATTGGTACTATTGTTTGGCCCTCAGTGTGCAGACATCTTGGATTTTCCCCACCCAACCTGAAATACCTAATTAAATAATGAGGTTTGAAGAGCGGGAAGCCTTGAATTGAGTATTTTAGCATTACGTCATGGGAATCCGTGCAACTTTTTCGAGAAAATATGCTAAACGTAAAAGTAGGTCAGATCGATTTGATCAGAACCGGGTACTCTAACCTCAAATTTCGGATAGTTGATTGTATTTCGCGAAACACTTGAAAAATATTACTATTCAGACCTTTATCACTTGCCTTTACGTTTAGAATATTTTCCCCAAAAACTCGTATGAAGTTGCAGTCCCATGTGGGACTTCCTGACGGCTGAGATTTCCACCTATCCTAGCATTCTACACTTGAAAACTATTAATATTCAAACCTTTATAACTTACTTTTACGTTTAGAATACCCAGCTAACACAGTTACTAGTCCGAATAGTCACATAATTGTAACAAGATCAAAAAAACCAGTCACTGGTGACTTCCATGCTGGTCACCCAGTGACAATATATTTCCCACTCAAAGTAGTAACAAATTACAAGCGAAGCAGGTAACATTATCCCGCCATTGTAATCACATGCTTGTAACAAAGTGATGTTTGGAAACGCAACGTGCAATGATAGCTTAACCTCAAAATATACATCGTTTCGGAATTATAATTATGAATATTTTTGCAAAAATGTTGGAAAGGAACATAATTAAACGATAAATAAGTTCCAGAAAAGGGAGATAATATGTGAACAAAGCTTTTATAAAAAAACAGATATTTATCAGCTGAACCCTTACGAAAAAGAAATTACATTATAGAGGTTAGACCCAAAATGTATATGTATAAATGAAGATCGCTGCCGGCTGTTACCGCCATGTTACTAGTCTGACAGGGAACGGTTGCAAACAAGCCTCCCTAGTAAACTACGGCGATTATGCCGTTACCTGCTAGGAGACTGAGATACAAGTAACAATTCCTCTGATAACATGTGATCATTCAGGAACCTTTCAGGATGGTAACAGGTTAGCTGGGTACTTTCTCCAAAAAGTTGTCTGCACTCCTATGTCAAGAATTATGCTAACCTTCCTGACATTTCCACCTATCCTAGCATGGCCGCGACGCCATGCTAGAAAACTCACTATTCCGCGAAATGTTTGAGTCTTTTTTGATTCTAGTATATTGATTTTTAGTTGACGAATTGTACTATTTGAAGGAGATGTTATATTTGTCACGTCGTTCGTCAACAAAAACACTTGAAAAACACTGACATGGTAACGGTCCGCGACTTTTTCAACTGCGCAAGTTGGGATCGTCTGAACCGTTTCCAATTGGAATACATAATATTGCGCAATATACTCGACTGAGTACTCGTGCACTGTGGCCCTTCCGAGGCGAGAGTTGCAACCGTCTCTCGCCTCTTCAGCTGAGAAACTGCGTGGGCCAGCAGTTCTAGGAATATCGGGTGTATTTATCTGTATTATTATCGATAATTTTTATTGATTTCAAATCGACCCGCGCCTTTCGGCACATGCGCAGTAGAAAAAGTTGCTTACAGCACGCGCATCGATACAAGGCCGGGGCAGCCAATGAACGTCGCTTGACAAAAAAAACCTGACGACTCGCGGTAGAGGTGGGGGCACTCCAGCATTAAAATATTTGGTCGTATACGTTAATTTTAGGTGAAAGTTTACTACGTATTATTTATATATTGTTATATATCTATATTATATAAATATATTTATATTTATATTCAATAATTACAATAACGAAAAATACGAGAAAAAGTCTCCATGAGTAATTATAGTTTTTAAACAGTCCTGTTGACAATTGACTATATTACTATTTTTGTCATTGTTTTTACTTCGTTAAACTTAGGCTAGTATTCAGATCTGAAATTACTTTTTTTGCCTCATGAAATGAATCACCCTAATAGAAACTATATTATTTTTTAAAAGAAATTATAAAATACTCAACGTATTATTTAATTTCTGTTGCTGTGTATAAAGAAATTGGTATTAGAAGCTCGAATCATTTATATCTTATAAATTGTAAATATGGAAATAATTCCTGAATTAATTGCATAATAATGAATCACTTCGCATATTTGACAGAACACTAATAGTAGGAGGTTTCTAGTTCCTTCTCTATAATTACATATAACCGCATTCAATCTCTAAATGTTAATCCAGGCTATCAATCCACCGGCTGATCGAAAACGACCATGACTACTGAAAGGTTCCTACGGATAATGTGTGTGGAGTTCAGAATGCCCAATATTAGTGTAAATTTGTTTAAACTCAGTTATATGCTATTATTAAATAATATCATTCCAAACAGTTTTTCTTGATACGGTTTCTTAACTTAAAGAAGATATCGCCTCGAAAAGGGTGCCCTTTGACAAGAATTGATACAATTTTGGGCAAAAAGATAGTTGTAAATCTGTTCCGCAAAATATTCATTCAATATTTTTTAGTTTTACTAGAAACCTGATGTACTTTCATACTTATTAAGCATAATTTTCTCGTTGAATTCAACAGACCTAAGTTATTTCCGAAAAACCTCATGTACAATAAAATTCAATAAAAAGAGTGATTTTTCAGGACTTCAGATCTCGTTCGGACTACGCATTTGGACGAGCAAAAACGGAGATTAAGAAATTAAGAAAAAACTGACTTTTTGCGCCTGTTTTAAAAGATTTTAAAGTCTTCTGAATGTTACATGTTGTTTAATTATTACAGGCTTTTTTGGATGCCGTGCCAGAGTTTATACCAATAAAAATTTTAATTTCCAATGATTTCAACGATAACATACTTAAAAACCCCACAAAAAATTAAAATTTAAGATTTCTTAAGAAGGTTCTAAACGATTTTTTTCATTTATGACTTAAAATACTCGGGAGGCACACCCAAAATATATTCAGAAAAAATTAGGATAACCAAGAACTTTTTACTCAACATTAATTCAAAGTTGCCACGTAGGGCAGAGTTTAAGCAGAGGAAAAAAATTGTAAATTGGCATCCGGAAAAAGTGAAAAATCTTTTAAAATCGGTTATATTTTTTTATTTGAAAATTCAAACAAAAATTCCTATGAGGTAAAAAATTATGGTGAATTTTTTATATGTACAGTATGCATTAGTGAACAGAAATAATTAAATTAGAAAAAAAAAATTTGGCTCAATTTATAATTTTTTGAAAGTGTGCGAAAAAAGGTTTTTAGGATTTCGTAATCCCGGGCAGAAACCCTTATATTTTCGGTCGGGTGTCCGTCCGTCGTACTTTCTTCCAAGTTGGGGATGTGAGGAGAAATGAATGGAGGGTAAGTAGGAGAAGTAAGAGAATTGGAAGCAGGGGAAATAAGGGATGGGTAGTAGGTGGTGGAAAATGAATGAAGGGGAAATGAGAAGGGGAACTAGGGAAGTGGAGTGTAGAGGAAATGAGGAGGGGAACTAGGGAAGTGGGGTGTAGAGGAAATGAAGGGAGTGGAAGTAGAAGTGATGAGGAGAAATAGGGGGAGTGAAGGTAGGGTGGCTAGGGGAAGTGAGGGGAGGGGAAATATGGGAGGGAGATGTTTGAACGACTTAATAAGCTACAAACCCCGTTTTGTAGGCGCACGGCGCTACTTTCATTATTTTTTTTTTTTTATAGAGTTATATGTATACACATTTTGAAAAAATGTTGTAGATTTCTTTCGATATTTTGGAAAGTTTTAAACACAACGAAATTTTTTTCATGAAAGCAAAATAATAACATATTTCCCTGGTTCAACCTGAAGAAATTTCAGGTTCGAAAATAATTGACAAATTATACTTTTTGTGCATTTTACTCAATCAAAAAAAAAATTTTGTCTTTTCTCATTCAACAAAAATACTATATTAGGCAAAAAAAATTTGTAATTTATAATTTTTTGTTAGTGTTTAGTAGCAAAAACTGTAGGTACATATACAAAATTCGCCATTATTTTTGAACCAATAGGAAATATTTTTTTCAATTTTCAAAATTCGGAATTTTCAACTCAAAAACGAAAACAGAAGATATTAACCGACTACAAATTTTGTGTCCACTTCTTCGGATGTAAACCCACAATTTTTTCCCCTCCGCTCAAACGATTCTATCAATTTTAGCACTCTCACTCCGCCCTACTGTAGGTTAGATAAGAGAAAGCGTCCTAATTTAATTAATAACGTCTTCTATTTAACTTTCTATCTATTGTTATAGAGATAATACGCTTTCAGTTTACTGGCTAGCCATCACGACTAGACCACTATCAGATCAGAATTTACGGGTTCCCTAGCAATAAAATTGCCTTCAGCTTATGACATAACATAATTTCGAAATTCCCGATAATAGAAAATTGCCGACATTATTGCACAGGGAAATTCCGGAATTGTAAAATTCCCGAATCTAAACAATTAAAAAATCATAAAATAATAAATAAAATAAAAAACTTCTCTTTGAGGAATATATTCTTTATTTTATTTATCTCTTCTTTTATTTAAAAATTCTAACAAAAATTCCTATGGGGTAAAAAATTATGGTAAATTTTTTATATGTAGAGTTAGAATATTTAGGTCGAATGTTTTCCCAAAAAACTCGTATGCAGTTGCAGTCCCATGTAGGATTTACTGACGGCTGACATTTCCACCTATACTAGCATTCTAGACTTGAAAACTATTAATATTCAGACCTTTATAACTTACCTTCTCCAAAAAGTTGTCTGCACTCCTATGTCAAGAACTATGCTAACAAACTTCCTGACAATTCCACCTATCCTAGCATGGCATAGTTTTTATTTATTATTAAAACAATATTTTATTTTTTTTTAATTCGGGAATTTGTTAGTTCAGACATTTTCTTGTGTCGCAAATTTTATTTCATGAATTTTCAAATTCGATAATATTAGAAACTGTCGGGAATTTTATAATTTCGTTCTGAAAATATTGCATTTTGAAAAAAATGCCTTCAATTTTTGAGAATTCGCAGGTAATTTTCGAATGATTGTAAAAAATTAATTTTTTATCAAACTGTGAAATACGTGTTTCTTCATTTTTACCATAGAATGATACATCCAAATACCAAATCATTGTAACATCCTAAGCTAGAAATCTCTGCCTAATTTAAAATGGAATTGGTCAATAGATTTGTCAAATTTCAATGTATGTATACCATTAAGCCATTTCCCTTTCAGGGTAGGCGTGACACTACCCGATTCGGGTAGTGTTTCTAGGTGGATATAGTTTTCTTGCAGTTATAAATAACTACAAGTTTGGGCTCACCACACCCATAATATGCCAACAGCACACAGTATTCTCGGAATGGTCACCCATCCAAGTACTAACCGCGCCCAACGCTGCTTAACTTCAGTGATCTGACGAGAACTTGTTTTTTCAGCGTGGCATGGCCGTTATAATAAAAAACGATATTTAACCAATGAAAATAGATTCATCAATCTTTAAGTATCCTACGCTTTATAAAGTTGTTTCCTTTATTTTGTTTTAAAGGTTCTCATCTCAGAGAATAAAAAATCCACGACTTTATTATTCAACATTTATTTATTCGGCTTAACAATAATTACAAATTTTACTTTCTCTATAATACAACGTTCTCATCACCATATCCGTGAGCCTTTTTAATATTCTTTTCTAACTTCTTTCTCTCTTCTAAAAGTTCTTTGTAGGCTCGGAAAGCCGGAAATATTTTCGATTTTGGGAACTCTATATTGATGAAATCTTCTACGAATTTAATATCATCGTTTTGATACTTGAGGCTACCATACTTATTATCGGGATGGAGTTTCTGATAAAGATGAATTAACGCAACATTGTCTTTCAAATTTTCGCTTTTGATATTGTGGAGAAACAAGAGCTCAATATTCTTATTCCAGGCCAAGTGAAATATCATTGGTCCAAAATGTCTGGTGGATTTCAAAACGTCCCATTCTCCGTCTTTGTCAATGCAATTGTAAGTCGTTTGTGTCACTTCCTGATATCCTGGATCGTCAGGGTCCATTTGAATGCAAGCTCGATCCAAAATAAAGACATAGTCTTTTCGCTTAAGCACCTCCTGGAAAATAGCAGGATTTGGGAAATGTGATTAGAAGTTCTTACCCTTAATCTTCACTAAATCAAAGAATTCAGGATAATGAAAGTTCCAAAAGAGGGTTGCTGCAAAAGCTTCTATTTCATGTCACTGAAGTTCGTAACGTTTATAAACGAAAAAAAAAATTTGCAAAAATTACTGAAATCAATTTTTTGGTGTTTATTTATCGTAAAAATAATTTAATATATGATTTTACACGATAACAATTCATTACAACATCATATTTATTATTTTAATAAAATGAGCTAATATTTGATATTCGGAAAAAATTCTAACTTTCCACTAAACGCTCGGTTCTTAAATTTTCTTCTACTAATTACTTTTATTTTACATCAGTTTACGCAAAACAAAAAAGATGTATCCCAATATCATTATCGGAAGACTGCGTTTTATCTACCCACGCAATCTTAAATGTACACGAAAAATCGGAAAAAAATTATAACTTTCCATTAAACGTTCGGTTCTCGAATTTTATTTTGCTAATTACTTCAATTGACAGTCTGACAATATCGGAAAAAGTATCCTCCCAATATCCCTATCGGAAGACTGCGTTTTTCCACCCAGGTTCCCTAAAATGTATACAGAATAAGACGGAAAAAATTCCAACTTTCTTCTAAACGTCCGGTTCCTAAATTTCGGTTCACTAGTTAGGGGACGTACTTAAATTACGTAACTGATTATAGGCCCTCTCCAAGACCACCCCTCCCCCCTGTCACGAAGCGTAACAAAAGGTTTCTGACCCCCCCCCCCTTGCTGTACGTAATTTATGGTTTTCAGAAATAATAAGATATGGGACTTGAAACTAATGGACATTTTTTGTATTTATTATAATACATGCTTTGCAGGGTGAACACTTAAGTTTCAAAATTCTATGATTTTTCCTTGACCAATTTTTTATTTTTCCTGACCATTAACATTCAAATACCACCATTTGAATCTTGTAATATTTTCAACATGTGATCTTTCATAAACGAAATAAAACAATATTTCAAATACAAACATTTTCAAATTTATTTATTTATTTTAAATAAACAAAAAGATTTTTCTACCATAAAAGATGACTTTTCAACAAAATATTTGAATTTTCACCAAAATATTAAATTATCAACAAAATAATTGAATTTTCAAATTAAGAAGATTAATTCTCAACAAAAAAGTGTAATAGTTGATATTTCAACCAAGAAAGATGAAATTTCATTTTAAAAAATGATTTTTAAAACTAAAAAGCCGAATTTTTAACAAATAAAGACTTTTCAGTCATGAAAAAAAAGTTCACCGAAAGTGTTGAACCTTCAAGCCAAACGACGAATTCTCTGTACAAAAATTGAATTTTCAACAAAATAGTTAAATTTTAAAACTTCATTAAAAAACAAAAAATTCGAACAAAGTAGTTCAACTTTTACCCACGCAGTTGAATTTCCAATTAAAAAAGGATCAGTTTTCAACAAAATAGTTAAACTTTCAACCAAAGAGATGAATTTTCAACTAAAAACATGAATCTTCACAACAAAAAAAAAAATTTCTTAACGAAGTGGTACAAACAGAATTTACAAAATAGTTGAATCCTCAAGCAAAGAAGATTAATTTTCAATCAATTAGTTGCATTTTTGTCCAAGAAAGATGAAATTTCTACTAAAACAGATGAATTTTTAAATCAAAAGACAAATTTTCGAAAAAATAGTTGAATTTTCATCCAAAAAATATTTCAGTTGACTTTCCAACACCACAATATGAATTTTAAACAAAAAGTAAATTTTCTACGAAATAGTTAAATTTTCAATAAAACAGTTGAATTTTCGAACAAAAAGGATCTCAGTTGCCTTTTCAACGCAAAAATATGAATTTTAAAGAACAAGTAAATTTTCTATGAAATGGTTGAATTTTCAACCAAACAGTTGCATTTTTATCTAAGAAAGATGCCATGTCTACTTCAATAGATGAATTTTTAAATTAAAAACACAAATTTTCAAAAAAATAGTTGAATTTTCATAAAAAAAAATTTCAGTTTGACTTTTAACATCAGAATATGAATTTTAAATAAGTACATTTTTTACGAAGATACTTGACTTTCAGCCCAAAAAGACGAATTTTCAACAAATCAGTTGAATTTTCACCCAAAAATGATGACTTTTTATCAAAATTGTTAAATTTTAACCAAACAGTTGAATTTTTATCTAAAAAGATGCAATTTCTACTAAAATGGATGAATTTTTTAGTAAAAAAGAGAATTTTTCAAAAAAAGTGTTGAATTTTCATGCGAAAAAGATTTTAGTTGAGTTTTCAGCACCAAAATATGAATATTAAACAAGTAAATTTTCTACGGAATAGGTGAATTTTCCAACAAAAACGATGACTTTTTAACAAAATTGTTGAATTTTCAAACAAATAATAAACTTTATAACTAAAAAGATCATCTTCAGGAGGAAGAAACTGCAAATAAAAAATAAATATAAATATAAGGAAAATAAATTACTAACAAGGATATAAAGTGAACTTCCGCCTATTTTAAAGTTCACCTATTCGAAATCCCCTATACACACTTATTTGAAATTGCGCAGTTCCGTCACCTCCCACCACGGTCCCTGTATGGGCCGTACGGTCATGCCCGCGTTAGGGGCTGACCAAACTAAAAAGAGGCTCGAAGAGCGGGAAGCCCTCTTTGGTTTGAATTTAGTATTTTAGCATGACGTCATGGAAATGCATATTAATTTTTTGAGAAAATACTCTAAACGTAAAAGTAAGTCATAAATGTACGAATAGTAATATTTTTCAAGTGTAAAATCTATTTTCTCAGTCATGTTCCATTCTTTTGTCGATTTACGATCTTTCAGTGTCACGAAATATAATATCCAAAATTTCAGGTTAGTGGATCAGATCGGGTACTCTAACCTGAAATTTCGGATAGTTGATTGTATTGACTTACTTTTACGTTTAGAATATTTTATCCAAAAAAGGCATATGCAGTTGCAGTCCCATGTGCTAACCTTCCTGACGACTGACATTTCCACCTATCCTAGCATGACCGTGACGTCGTGCTACAGAACTTACTATTCCTTGAAATATTTGAGTCGCTTTTTGATTCATTTATACTGATTTTTGGTTGGCAAATTGTACTATTTCTAGGAAATGTTATATTTGTCACGTCGTACGTCAACAAAAACACTGACATGCATGCAAGCTAACGGACCGCGACTTTTTGAACTGCGCATGTGCGGAAAATCGCGGGTCTATTTAAAACTACAAAGTATAAACTTGTAATATTACATTGACAATAAATTATTTAAATAAATAAACTGTTTCTTACATTCAATTTAATTAATTTTTTAAAAGTGAAAAATTCTTTAAAATATTTATCTGTATTATTATTGATAGTATTTATTAATTTCAAACAGACCCGCGCTTCTTTCCCACATGCGCAGTCGAAAAAGTTGCATACAGCGCCCTCATCGATACAAGGCCAGGGCAGCCAATGAACATCGCTTGACAAAAACAACCTGAAGGTCGCGGAGAGGTGGGGTGCCCCTCCAGCCTTAAAATTATCAGGGGTATGTCACGCCAGCGATTCCAGCCTATAGGAAGTTGGTTCCCAACTTGACTCAGCGGAGAAACCGCAAAACTGTGGCGTTGATCGCCTTTCGCCAAAATGTTGTGTTTAAATTTTTACAAAAGACTCATAAGTGTCAAAATAACAAAAATAGACGTGTCAACATGTGATGTCAAAATATAACCTTTAAAAAATGTAACTATTTTATCATTTTATATATAATTTTTGCTTTTTTTGGTAAATTCCCTCTGTTTGACGTCGATAATTTACTAGTTTATGTGTTCTTTTATGAGTTCAGGTATACATAATCACAGTGCATAATAAGAATATAAATATAACAAAAGTATCAAATATTCTTATCATAAATTAGACCTTCTTTTAAACGTAACTTATATATGTTCAATTTATAACTTGAAAAACATATGTTTATATCGCTTTAATATTTTATAAATGTCAATATAATCGAAAAAGTTCATGAATTCTGATATTTTATTTCAATTTAAACACCATAATTGGGCGAAAGGCGATCAGCGCTACAGTTTCGCATTTTCCCCGCTGAGTCAAATTGGGAACTATAATCATAATAATCGTGTCAAGCCCCTGAAATTATAGAATGTTTACGTTTCAAAGCCGTTAAAATAGGTGGAAGTTCACTGTATATCAGGGTTACCGCAAAACTTCATTTTAGAAATTCCCTAATTTTTCCCTGACCCTTAATAATAATTAAAGGCCAGAATCTTAAACTTGTAACATTTTTAACCTACAATCTTTTATAAACGGAATAAATAATATAAATAATCAATAATTAAAGTTATAGAAATTCCCTGACTTTTGCAAACATTTTTTTCTAAATCCCTCAATTTTCTCTGACCGAAACAATTCCCTGGCTTTTTTTGAAATTGCTGTTGGCTAGGTTCGTTTTTCACTCACCAAGTATCTTTGGCGCGTAAAGTTAAATTCATATTAAATTTCTGTACAATTACTGCGAGTTATTTATTTCCTTTGCGAATTTCCAAAAATTACGTACATGAATGAAGACCCCCCCCCCCTCCTTCCGCAACAAATCATAACAAAATCTCTGGATCCCTCACTCCACCTTGAGCTGTTACATAATTTAAGTAAGGTCCCTTACTTGTACTCGATGCCTTACAACAGGCCTGTCCAAGTAGGGGAAAACTGCTCATTCGCCACATGTTCGAGTTCCACCACCACTTCCCTCTTCTCAGGTCCAGAGGCTTGGGGGGTGGTCGCTCTCGTGAAGTTGAATGAGTAGAGGTCGGTGGTGGTGTTAAATTCTCATCTGGCGAATGAACAGTTTTCCCCTACTTGGACAGGCCTGCCTTACAACAAAAGAAAACGTTTCATCCCAATATCCTGATCGGAAGACTGCGTTTTATCCACCCACCCACTTTTTCGTACATTTCAGAGAGCATGTCTAGATAAACCACAGTCTTCCGATAAGGCTATTGGAATTAAACTTTTTTTGCTGTTGTCTGAAATCAAGTACAAGTAATAACGAGAAAAAATCCGAGAACCGAGCATTTCGAGGAAAGAAAAATTTTTTCTCGGTTTTTTATGCACATATAGAGTGCGTGGGTGGATTAAACGCCGTTTTCCGATAAGGATATTGGAATAAAACTTTTTCTTACGTTGTTAGACATCAAGTACAAGTAATTAGTGAAAGAAAATTTGAGAACCAAACGTTTAAAACAAAGTTAGAATTTTTTCCGTCTTATTCCGTGTACATTTTAGGGTGCGTGAGTGGACAAAACACGGTCTTCCGATAAGGTTATTGGGATACAACTTTTTTTGATATTTTCCGATATCGAGTACAAGTAATTAGTTAAATAAAATCCGACAACTGAACGTTTATAGGAAAGTTAGACTTTTTCCCAATTTTCACATACATTTCAGATTGCGGGGGGAATAAAATACAGCCTTCCGATAACGATATTGGGATGAATCTTATTTCGGTGTTCTCTAATATAAAATAAAAGTAATTCATGAAAGAAAATTCGGGAACCGACTGTTTAGTGGGAAATTATTATGTTTTCCGAATATTAAGTATAGTTTCTTTCATTAAAATAATAGCTATGACGTAATAATGAGTTATTACCATCTAAAATCATATTCACTTGGTGCAGCGGCGTGGAGGGGACGCGAGAATCGACCGTGCGCGCGTAGTGGCGAAAAAAAGCAGCAACTCAGGAAGTTTTGCACAGAGTGAACATTAAAAAAGTTTAAATAATGGGCCATGCAACTTGTTGTGTAGTGAACTGTAAAAATAATGGTGTTAACAGTAACTGCAAATTTTACGTTTTTCCTGTGGCAAAATATAAACTGGTACAGAGAGAGAAATGGATAACAGCTGTAAGAAGAAACAAGTATGTGACTTTGACTACTACTACTTTGACTCAATTCCTCTTCTGCTTTTTCATTATTCACAAAACGTGCACTGCATATTGTGTCTGCTGGTTTTGGAATCCACTACGATCCATCAAGTCTGAACAAAAAGTTGGTGAATAATATATAGCATGCTCAACATACATGTATATCCGATTACTTATGAGTCAAAGTAGGGTTATGTCGCATACTTGTTTCTTCTTACAGCTGTTATCCATTTCTCTCTCTGTACCAGTTTATATTTCGCCACAGGAAAAACGTTAAAGTTGCAGTTACTGTTAACACCATTATTTTTACAGTTCACTACACAACAAGTTGCATGGCCCATTATTTAAACTTTTTTAATGTTTACTCCGTTTACTCTGCAAAACTTCCTGAGTTGCTGCTTGTTTTCGCCACTACGCGAGCACGGTCGATTCTCGCGTCCCCTCCACGCCGCTGCACCAAGCGAATACCATATTATTTTTACGATAATTAAGCAACAAAAAACTGATTTAAGTAAATTTTCTAATTCTATACTTTTGTTTATAAACGTTGCGAACTTCAGTGACATATATTTTGAACAATTTTACGGGTTTCAATTTTAATAATTTAAAAATTTAACTATCTGAAGTTACAATAAGTAAATAAAATTATTACCTTTTCCAAATTAAAATAGAATATTCAAAAATAATTTATACGTACAGTTTAAAGCGCTCGATTTTTGTAGGTTAATTAAATTTGAATAGTTTTCGAAAATAAGATTTAGATTTTTTGAATTGCTTGAACGTCTAAAATTGAAAAACGAATAAAAATATTTTCGGAATTAAGACGGAATGATGAACTTTGAAGTTCATCATTCTGAAGTTTCACAATTTCCAAATTGATAAAGATTTCAAATTCCAACGCTTCCAAAATTAAAAGCATTGAAGCTTTCATGATTTTAAAATTAAGAATGTTAAAACTGAATAGTTTTTAGCATTTTTTGATGTTTTTCAAATTCTCATATTTAAACTATTGTTTTTGAGCGCTTCAGAACTTATACCAGATATAGATTTCAAATTCAAAACTGCTCAAGTTTGCAGGCTTATGACATTTAAAGCATGCCAAATTATTCGCTTCCGAACCTTTGATCGCTAAAATTTAAAGGATTACAACATTAAAACTTCGGACAAATTAATTTTGATTTTAAAATCGGGTAGGCTGTGCAATATGCATGCTCATGTCACAGAATCGTTTTCCAAGGAAATATGTTTTTTTTCAAAGAATTTTAAACGATTCGTATCTCACCGATTTAATGCAATTTTTGTTGACAAAGTTATTAATACTTTAACTGTGAAGAGAAAATTTTATTTCTTATTAAATATGAAAAATGAAAAATTGGCTTATTTTTTCAAGAATGAGACTGAAAAAAGTCAAAAGATCAAAGTTGTTTCCCTCGAACAGTTCACAAAAAGAGTCTTCGGACTTTTCTCTATCTTGCATTTTTTTCGCAATTTTCACTAAAATATGAATAAAATCGGCTATAATCTTTTTTCTCTGACAGTTTTTAAGATATTTTCGAAGGATACAACTTTCTTCTTTTGACTTTTTTTATATCTCGTCTTGATCTTCCAAAAGGAAGAAAATTTTTATTTTTCACAGAAGAAAATCAAACTTGCTTTTCTCAAAGACGCGGGCACAAAATAAACTCTTATGGGATATATTCACCATATTATTACCAACATACAAGTAAAACCAAGAAAAAAGAACGCTGACCTCTTTGAGTAAAATTTGTTCAAAATTTTCACAACTACCGCCATTACGGTGGCCCTGGTTTTTTAAAATCAGATTTTTTACGCTCATCCCATAGTTTTGCTCGAATGCTAAACAAAATTATCTCCAAATTTGAGCAAATTCTGGTATTATTAACCCTTGTCCCAAAGACAATGAATTATCACATTGATTTAATATGGGAAAAAGTGACTTTATAATGTGTGATTTGAACGCGAAATTATGGTACTAAAATAACTTATAATACATTTTTCTGTTCAGAATACTTGAAGGAATACGAATCAACCATAATTTTTAATATTATAAAATGTTAAAACCCTCTTATGTGGCCCCATAAGGGATTCTTTGGGGCTCCGTTTGAGGGTCTTAACTTTTTTGAAAATTGAAAATGATGTCCAACTCTTATTCCCTGAAGTATTCTGAAGTATTCAAAGTTATGTTAGTACCAAAATTTTGCGTTTAAATTACACATGAAGAAGAAGTTGCCTTCTTCCTATGTTAAAATTTGGATATCATTTTTGTGCGCATTCGAACAAAACTAGGAGGTGAAAGTAAAAAAAATCTGCTCTTGAAAAATAAGGGCCACCCTAAAGGCCATTTTGTCAATTATGAAAAATTTTTCGACGGATTTCGAATTTTTTCTTACACTGGGATGCCAACTTCGCAAGTTCCAATATTCATAACTTTGTCAATAAAAAATTTGCATTGAGCCCGTGAAATACTAAAAATTGTAAAGCTTTTGTGAATTAAAATGTTTGCTAATTAGGAAGAATAGAACAATTCGCCAAAATTTGTATATTCGCCAATATACAAATTTTCTGAGGTTTGAAAGTATGCAGTGAAAACTTGAAAAATAAAATAAATTTTTTTTGAGAATTTACGCCATATAAGGTCTTCAAATGTTTCAAAACTTAAAGCAAAGATTTTATCTTGAAGGATAAAGAGTTTATCTTCGATAATTTCAAACTGAGGTCAAAATATAAAGGCTTAACATTTCAACTTGAAGCGACAAAAATGCTTGTTAATGGCCGTATTAATTTGAACAAATTTACAGATAAAATAGAACTGCGACAAAAATATTTCATTCAATTCAGGTACATTTTAACGTTGATATTACCTCTAAATGTTCTTTCTCAAACATCTTTGGCATGGTTATATCTCTTCCTTCTACAGGGAAGTAAATCTGGTTCATTCGGTGTCTCTCATCCCAATTGGCGTGTCTGAGGGTACCGTCAGTTTCTCTGACGACGATGAGCCTGTCGTGATTTTCAACGCCGAAAGTAATGTCGGTGAACACAAATTTCGAGTTTCTGTACCCTTGCAAGGCTGGATCTCTGGAGAGAACTGTGCTGATATCGGATCTTTTCTTTATGACTGGAGGCATTTGTAACAGACGGTCAGCTTCATGCTCGGCTTCAAGCATCGCTTCGTTTAATTGCTTGTCTGTCATGAATTTGTATTCTGGAGTTGATAGTCTACGACTGTCTTTCCGCCTTCGAAAAATCTTCTGATAGTCACGCCCCGTCATCGATTTTAACAGCTCTTGCACTTCTTTGTTGAAAAAGAAAGGTGCTGGATCTCTTTCTTGTTCTAAAACAAAACAAAAAATAAATGAGTATAGTTGAACAAAATTTTTAGAAACGAAGTATTAAATATAAAAAGGTGGTGCTACACCTACGCTAACGTGAACTGATTTCCCAAACATTTATAATGTTTATAATTGTACAATTCTAAATTAAAATCCTTTATAGCTAAATATTTGTAAAATAGAAAAGGTTAAAATTGGAAGAATTTCATGTTAACAAAATTCAAATTTATTTGGTTCTGGTTTCAATCATTCAAAATTGTATAACTTAAAATATAAAGCAGGCCTCACAGTCCCTATGGGATAAAATATAGGGACCAAAGGGTACTTGCGTCACGTTCATAGGGTACTTTTTTCGCGCTTAAAGGGTGCCAAATTTAGGATGAATTCTTAAGATTTCAAAACAATTCAAGTTAAATTCTACAGAATTTAAATAAATTGGAAAATTTTTTTTAATAAAAAAAGTCCATTGATTGATAAAATTCATAAAAATTCACGGCGAATTAAAAAAAATTTTAATGAATTGATAATAATGTAAAAATATGAAAAAACTTCATTGAAAAAGCTTAGAAAAACTCAAAGGAATTCAAACGAATTTAATGAAATACCTAAGAATTCAAGGTAAGTTTAAAAGAATTTAAGATCAATTAAATCAGAACTTTTTAAAAATCCATTGAATTAAATAGAATTGAGTGAATTCAGAAGAATTCAAGTAAATTAATAAAATTCAAGAGAAATCCAAAGAATAAAAATTCAAGGCGAATTAAATTTTTTTTTTAATGAATTAATAATAATTTAAAAATATGCAAAAACTTCATTGAAAAAGCTTAGAAAAACTCAAAGGAATTCAAACGAATTTAATGAAATACCTAAGAATTCAAGGTAAGGTTAAAATGATGTAAGATGAATTAAATAAACACTTTTAAAATATCCTTTAATTAAATAGAATCGAGTGAATTCAGAAGAATTCAAGTAAATTAATAAAATGCAAGAGAAATCCAAAAAATTGAAAATAATACAGGGTGAATTAACCCTTAAATGACAAAGGCGGACCAAAAGACCCAGACCTTTTTTAAGGTTTCATGAAAAATCGACAAATTGTTTTTTTCAATAATTTTTTTCGCCATTAACAAATAAAAATCCTGCAACTATCAGGCATTATTACAATAAAGAAAGATTTGAAATATATGGAAAAAAATTTCAGATCGAAATATTAATAACTTTCAGAATTATTGCATGTTTTCCGAGCTGGGGTCCAACGGCCCCCATGTGTCATCTACGTGATTATTTGGAGGTGTGCCATTTGAGGGTTAAAAAAAATTCAAATCTCTTCAAATCTTTCAAAACCTACTAATTTATAACCAGGAAAGTGACTAATGACTACAAAAAATTCAAGTTAAATTCAAAAGAATTCAAATGAATTGGAAAAAAATTTTAAATCGAAATAATTCCATTGATTACAATCAAATTTGAGTGAATTTAGAAGAATTTAAGGGAAATTATAAGAATTCGATGACATTCATAAAAAAATCAAGCTGAATTTAAAAAGCAATTAAGTGAATTCAAAAATATGAAAAAATCTATTGAATTGAAAAGAATTGAGTACATTTATAAAAATTCGAAAGAATTTAAAAGAATTCAAGGCTAATTCCAAATGAATTGCAAAAAATATTTGAAAATCTTTGAAATCCCACGAACCCCTCAGTTCTTGTGAATAAATTATTTGAAATCCATTAAAATATTAAAATCCCTTGAAATCCCTTATTAGAATTATTAAACCCCTTGGAAATCCATTGAAATTTTTTAAATCTCTTGAAAATGCCTTGAAATCCCTTCAAACTATTGAAACAAAATAAACAATTTCTAGGAATCTTTGAACATTTTCTCAAATATTTCAAATCCTTTGATATCTTTTGAAATCCCTTGAACTTTTTAATGCTCTTGAACATGCCTGGTAATCTTCTACAATACCCTCAAATATTTCGAATCCTTTGAAATTCCATTAAATTACTGAAATCAGTTAAAAATTTCTTTTTAATCTTTTAAAATAACCTAAAATATTTAAAATCCTTTAGAATGTTTTGAAATTTTGCAAAGATCTAGAAAATACCAAGGAATTTGTAAATATACTTTAAAATATTTTAAATGCTTTGCTCATTTTATCAATTGATCCTCAGGATAAATTAAATAAAAACTTTTGAAAATTAAAAAAAAATACATTCAATTAAGTAGAATTGAGTAAATTTAGTAGAATTAAAGAAAATAAAAAAATTTAAGAGAATGCATAAAATTCAAGAGCATTCCAAAGAATTTAGAATAAATTAATAAGAATTTAGGGTGAATGCCAAATTTCTTCAAATCTTTAAAGCCCTACGAAATACCTCACTTCTCGTGAATAAAATATTTAAAATCCACTAAAATATTATAAAATTACTTCAAATTCTATGATGATATTTCCTGAAATCCTGGAAAATGCCTTAAATATAGTTAGGACAAGGTTTTTATTGTTTATTCAGGAATCATTTTATTTACTTTTTTAAACGATGAAATTTAAATAAAGTGAGTGCATTTAACAATAATATAATGTAGGTTTATGTGCAATTGTATTGGATTTGGTAGAATTAGGCAGAGTGACCGAAAATTTCGTTTTCTAAATTCCCTGATTTTTCCTTGATACATTTTTGATTTTCCCTGACCATTAATATTCAAATATCAGCATTTTAATCTTATAGTAATTTTAACATAGAATCTTTTATAGATGGTATAAAACAATATTGAGATAACAGATTTTATTTTTTTAATTAATTTATTTATTTTAAACAAAAAAATGACTTTTCTACCATAAAGGATGACTTTTAAGAAATTACTTGAATTTTCAACAAAATGATTAAATTTTCAACAAAATACACCACACTCTCGGTTTCAGTCCCCCCGGTTTCCGCCTTCCCAGAATTGCTGTCTCAGGCGAGAAAACGATTGAGAAGCTTCTCGCAACGTCTCTCGCCAACGAATTTTAAAATAAAAAGACGAATTTTCAAGAATTAATGATTTTGCAGCCATGAAAGAAAAAAAGTTCATATAAATTGTTGAACTTTCAAGCCAAAAGATAAATTTTCTGTACAAAAATCGAATTGAAATATATTAAAAATATGAATCTTCAACAAAAAAATCATATCTTAACAAAGTAGTTGAATCAAAATTTTTAAACAAAATAGTTGAATCCTCAAGAAAAGAAGACTAATTTTCAACCAAACAGTTGCATTTTTATCCAAGAAAGATGCCATTTCTACTGAAATAGATGATTGTTTTAATTAAAAAGACAAATTTAAAAAACAAAGGTTGAATTTTCATCCAAAAAAGATTTCAGTTGACTTGTTCACACCAAAATAGGAATTTTAATAATAATGTAAATTTTCTGCGAAAATAGTTGAATTTTCAACCCAAAAAGACAAATTTTCAACCAAAAAGGATGACTTTAAAATTCTCGAATTTATCAAACAAATAATAAAATTTATAACTAAAAAGATAATCTTCAGGAGGAAGCAACTGCAAAAAAAGAAATAGAAGTACAAGGAAAATAAATTACTAACAAGAATATTATATCAGGGTTACCGCAAAACTCAATTTTAGAAATTCCCTAATTTTTCCCTGACCAATTTTTCATTTCCTCTGAACAATAAAATTCCCTGACTTTTTTTAAAAATTGTTGTCGGCTAGGTTCGTTTTTCACTTACCAGGTTTATTTGGCGCGTAAAGTTAAATTCATATTAAATTTCTGTACAATTACTACGCGTTATTTGTTTCATTTGCGAATTTTCAACAATTACATATATGTAAATATATGCAACGGCCATACCACGCTGGAAACACCAGTTCCCGTTAGATCACTGAAGTTAAGCAGTGTGTATCTCGACCCCCCCTTTGAGCTGTTACGTAATTTAAGTACGGTCTCTTACATAAATTGTTCAGAATTAAACAATTTCCAATTAAAAGCCAATTAAAAAGATTAAAAAATTAAAAAGAATTGGAAACAATTTTAATTTGAAAACGATTTTAAATTAAAAACAATTTTAAATTGTAAACAATTTTTAAATGAAAACATTGAAAGAATAACTTCAATTAAACTTTATAAATTAGAGAATTTCAAATTAAAGCAGCGTATAACATTCATAAATTAATCATTAGTTTAAATTTGAATCGCTCAAATTTGCACATTATTAGTTTTTTTTGTAGTATTAAATTTTTTTTTGGAGGGCTTCGGAATAAAGTGTTCAATTTGCGTGGCTTCCGTTTTGTAATTGTGTAATTTTGAATGTTTTTTGTTTGGAAACTTAGACGCTCAAAGTTATAAAAGAATTTTTAACGAAATTGTTTAGTTCTATTTTACTAAAAATGACATGTTTTTGAAAAAAAATATTAAAAAGCTTAAAAATTCGAATACATTAAAGTGAACTGTTGAAATTTGTTAGAAAACTTTAAAGTTCGAAAGTGTAAAAAATGTCAATCCTTCTTAAAACTATAAGCTTCAAATTTTTACGCCGATACATTTTTAATATTAATTTGAAAAAAAATTTACTTCGCTTCAAACTTTCGGAATCATCAGAACAACGATTTAAGTATTTGTAAATATATAAATTAATGCTACAAAATGTGGATGCTGTAAGGAGTTTGGACATGTACTTTTAAAAGGTTATGAAAAATGTTCGAAAATTCGAATTTTAATTTTCTGTTCGTCAAATTTCTAATAAAGTAAGTTCTTTTAACGAAAAATGTAATAGTTCATATTTTAACCAAAAAAGACGAATTTCCACACTAAAAGGACGAATCTCCAACTAAAAATACGGATGATTTTTTAACAAAAATTATGAATTTTCAACAAAAAATTAAATAGTTTAATTACCAGATAAAAAAATTAATGTTCAACTGAAGAAAAAAACTAATTTTCAACCAAATAGTCCAATTTTCAACCAAAGAGATGAATTTTCAACTGAAATTATGAATCTGCAACCAAAAAAGTTAATTTTTAACAAAGTAGTTCAACTTACAATCAAGCAGTTGAATTTTCAATTAAAAAATATGAATTCTTAACAAAAAATGTAATAGTTGATATTTCAACCAAGCAAGATTTTAATTTCAAATCAAAAACATTTGAATCCTCGACCAAAACAGACGAATTTTCAATCTAACAGTTGTATTTTTCACCAAAAAGATGAAAGTTCTACCTAAAAAGATGAATTTTCAATCAAGAAAGAAAAAAAAAAACGGTTGAATTTTCACAAAAAACTTGACTTTTAAACCCAAAAATAAGAATTCCCAACAAAAACGTTCATTCTTCAACAAAACAGTTGAATTTTTAACACAAACAGACGAATTTTCAACAAAACAGTTAAAGTGTCAACCAAAAAATATTACTGTTTGACAAAATGTTTAGATTTTCAACAATAGAATTTGAATTTAATATTATAGTAAACATAATTAATTAATTAATATAATATTATTATATCCTGAAAGTTGCCACTGTTTTTTTAAGGATAAGCAATACAAATTTATGTAGTTTTCTGAGAACTTCACAACTCAAAAAACCTTCAAAAATAAAAACTTTATATTTACAATAAAAGCCAAAGTATAGTTTTGACAGCACTATTATTGCCACCATTGCACTTCGTAAATTTTTCCACTTCGCGTAGGTACAGTTTACGAAATTGTTTTCATAGAAAAAATTTCATTTTTTGATTTTTCAAAACTATCTTCATTTAAAAAAAAAAAAATTGATTAGCAGTTTGAACTCGAAAGTTCATTGCCTCACTACCCGATTCGGGTAGTGTTTCTAGGTGGATATTTACTACCAATGTGGGCCCACCACACCCACGACGGGCCAACAGAAACGCAGTATTCCTGGATGATCACCCATCCAAGTACACCAAACTTCGCGTAAATTTTAATTTAATTATCAAAGAAAAAATTAATCTATTAATTAATTAAAAAACACCAAATTTTGATTTTGATCATTTGAAAAAATCGCTTTTCCACGAACATCGCTTTTTTAATTAATTTTCATGTGTATAGCCTAGGTTTGGCCAGCACTCCGAATAAAAACAGGTAATTTGTTTTCAAAAGTCCTTTTCTACATCTACAAATATATTAATTGCACTGGTTTTTTCATATAGCGCTAAATTTTAAAATGCATATAATTAAATTTTAATTTGAAAGTTATAAACAAAAGAAAACGTTAAAAATGTAATTAGAACTCAGGTAACTTTTAGTCTTTTTTCGGAAACATGTAAAAAATTAATCTCAACATTTTCTATCGACTTTGAATGTTTTGATGCCACTAAAAAAATTAACATTTAATATAGTCTACAGTATGTTCTTATAATCAATTCGATGTCAGTGATTCAATTACTTTAACTCTTATTTTATAATTTAATTCTTTTTGTGGAACTATTGGACATGACATAACCTCAAAACCTAACCTAGTTCGTTTAAAAAAATGAGTTTTCAGTTTCTTACCTAATTCTGCGCTTGCTGTACTAAATCCACGAAATCTTGTTATTAATTTAGATTGGAAATTTAGTAAAATCGACCCCAAACTACGCGAAACCATCGTTTTTCCACAATTGATCAGAATCGGTACTTTAGGACCTGCCATGTTTGCTTGTTGTGCTGAAAACTATCGAAATATATCGCACGTAATAATCGATTACAGTCACAGGAGCGAACATATTATATGTGCTAATTTTAAGAATATACTTGTCAAAATTTTCCTTTTTTTACAACTAAAATACGTGTCATAAACAAAAATAAATTATTTCCTGAATATTAAATTCGATCTAGAAAATTATTTTTGATCATTTCAATTAATTTATGGCATATCAGTTTTTAGATTAAGGACTGAATTAATTTAAACAGTATGCACATCCCTGAAATTAAATGTGTGTTTTTTGTTGTCAAATTTCGAAAACTTCACGAACGGACTAAACGTGCAGGAAACGTTTCAAAGTGTCTTTGTCTCAGAAGTTTTAACAACTTTTTAGGGCCTAAAAGTGAGTAAGATCTAAAATAAAATAATTTTATTCATCTCCATCAAAGAAATATATAAGAACAAATTATGGAGCAATTTGATACACTTTATAGGTTAGATTTTCATGTCATTCGTTCCCGCCAAAATTGACATTATTTATTATTACTATTTAATTCTTGTAATTGATTGCCAATTTATCATTTGTTGTTTTACTAAAAAGTATTGTTTATCTTGTTAATAATGCATTCTTGTACTTGTATGGTAACTGAAGCAATTACCGAGGGGGGTGCATCGAACTGTCTGCGGTCAAAGAAAAAATCCTATTTTCACTATTCTTAAACACACCTAATATTAATTTTTATGATTCAGAAGCTTAACTAGTACATTGCGGGAAAATTATCTTCTTCGTTGCTTTTCTATGTACCTGAATAATGAATTAAATTTTTAATTGAATCCTTAAAAACCTTATCAATTTAAATCGAAATTTTTAATTGAAATATATTGTTTTATTTGAAGAAATGGTTGATGATAGTTCAAATGAGAGCCTTGCTTAAAGAATTTTAAATTGAGAACTGTCCAACTAGAATAATTCAAATAAATAATTTCAAGAAATAATAAATTAAATTGAATAATATTACAGTAAGACTTAAAACAAAACCAATGTTGAAGTGAAAAGCGTTCAAAATTATATGATTTTAAATTGAAACATTCCAAATGGTTTGATTTCAATTATTTCAAATTCAAATGGTTGAAAATTATATACTTTCTAACCAGAAGCCTCAATATTTAAACAATTTTAATGTAAAAACTTTCAATGTTTAAAACTATTACATTAGAATTCTCTAATTTGGACAATTTCAATCTAATAACATATGAAATTATTTTCAAAATTAAATATTTAAGATTTTACAATCTGATTTCAAATTTGGAGTCTTATTATTTGAGCACTTTTAAGCTTGAAGTGTTCAAAATTGAACAATCTGAAATTAAAAGCGTTCAATCTTGAATAATTTCAGATTTAAAGCGTTTGAAACTGCCATTTCTGGTCAAGAAATCGCAATGGATTCTGACGCCAATTTGATAGAAAATCCCGAGTTTACGCTGGAAGACACCTATGATCTCTTGAAGGATGTCAAGGAAGAAAAGCAAAACGAAATCGACGAGCTAACAGAGGCTATAAGAAACAATAAAGTTAGCACTCTAGGTCCAAACGTTACTATCGATAGTATTGTTCAGAAACAGCTCGAAGTGCTGGAAAGTTTGGAAAAACTAGTTAAAGAAAAAGATCCTAAAAACTTCCCGATTCTGAAATCGGCCGATCTCTACTCGACTGCCATTCAGGGCTTGGAGGATGAAGTTCATAATATGGACGCACTTCTGAAACGAATGCAGAAAGAAGTATCGACTCTGAAAGCCGACGTTACTTAGTACGTTATTAATCAACTATTATATCTAATTTATATTGATAAACTTTTGAAGATCTCATTTTTCCTGAAATGGTGACTCTGAAACATCGAAGTTCCACTCTTTTTTACTTTTTTTATACTTTTCTAGACAAGACTATTTTTTCCTACTTTTTTCAATGCAAACTACTTTTTTTCAGTAAAGTGATGCAATACAGTTATCGTACTCACATTTTTCAGTTTATTTTTAATAAAAAAAAGAGAAAGGTATGCCTAAGGAAATTACCTAAAAAAAGAAACAAATCAATCGTAATAGAACAGTCAATGTGCTTTCAAAAATGCTTATTTTAGAGCTTTTATATTTTCGTGTATGTCAATTTGGTTAAATGATTTAAAGGTCTCAATCATCTCCAAATTTGTACCGCTTTTTAATTAACGTTTTCGTGGCGATGACTTATGTTTAATGATCCCCTGTTAAAACAACAATTTAAAAATCTATAGAAATGAGAAAAGAATTTTATCAGGCATTTGAGGCTTTTTACAAAGTTAAGAAAAAAACTTTTTGCGTTAAAAATATTATATAATACTTAGTTCAATATTTCTATATTATCAACGTTCCTATGTTCAACACAAATTTTTTCAATAAAAGCTTTAAACGCAAATTCTAGATCAATCCCTTCTCATTAGATGCAGTCTTGACGCAGTTATTTACACACAGAAAAGTATAAAGAAATGTTCCTTTTAAATACGTTCTTTTCTTAGTTTAAAGTTGTTTACACTTTAATGTTTTATTTAAAGACTATTTTTTGACTGATGCAAAAAGGCTGCTTTTTTAATACTTTAAAAAAAATACTTTTCTTAGTTCCATATAGCACTTCAAAGCCTGCTGTAATTACAATATTAATATTTAAGAATGAAAAATCTAGATGAAAATACCTAATTTTCATCAATATTTGTTTCAGTCTAGAGGATAAAAAATCCGGATTTGTAAAAATGAAAGAAGCTGCTTTGAACGCCACTGAGGACAAAACTAAAAATACCTATGAACAAGAATATGCAGCTACTAAACGCCTCTTTTCTGATGTAAAATCCGATCTCGTAAGTATAATTAAAAATACTTCCACAATTCGAAGAGCTCTTTCAATCTTGAAAATTTTCAAAATTCAAATATTGTAACAATTTCAGAAAACTGTTATCCAAACGATGTTTCCAGGAAATGATGGATTGAACAATTTTCTTCTAGTGAGTACCAAATAAATTTAAAAAATCGTCAGTTGCAAAAAAATGTATTGAACAAAGACTTAAAAGTACTCAGTTCCTAATAACTTCAATTTTTCAGGATCTCAGCAGGGCACAATTAAAAGGTGGCGACGACGTATACGTTGAGATAACTCCAGACACAATTTACTACACAAATTTCTTGGTATCAACAGGCATAATTACTCTCCACCCTAACGACAAGAACAAGGCTAAGATGATGGATTTATTATAATTAGATATGAAATTAAAAGTTCCTAAGGGGCGAGTAAAAAGTGCAAGTACACTGGGAATCCCATTCAAGTAACTCCCATTTAAATCGTTCCTAGAATTTGAGTCTACGGCATTTTGGTGATGCCGGGATCGCGGGACCGAGAGAGGCGGTGCTCATTCAAGCGTGACAAGCATCACGAGGGCAGTACTCTCAGCGCGTTAGTTGCGTCAGCTGTTAGCATTCGTCCAAATCCGACAGAAATGGTTCACGCGGCCCTCAATGTTAATGTTCGGAGCGAGCGAATGTTGCGTTGGATTCAAATGAAGGTCATTTAGGACCATGCCCAAAACCGCACTTAAATGAGATTCCCAGTGTATTGCAAGAAATTTGTGAGAGATGTAAATATTGCAAATCAGCGAGTACAAAGCTTCACATTTTATTGACACTAATTAAAAAAAGGGGAACCAAACTTACATGAATTGTCCTTAGAATAAAAGTTTGCTATTCTCATAATGATCATAATTAACAAACTACATTTTTTAGATTAAATTAGGCGAAGGTTTTTATTTATTTACCACATGAAAGGAGCCCTTTCTCTCAATAATCTCACACCTATGCGTTCCCATTCTTGCCGACCAATCCAGAGTTCTTGGGCTGATTCTAAGCAACTTAGAATTGCTGCACCTTTCCACGCGGTTATTCCTGGATCCATTTCCTTCGGTTGCGTTATTATATCTAATTGTTCTGAAATTATCATTTTTATTAGAATTCACGAAATATATTAACTCTTAGATCAGGTTGCCGATTCAGAGGATGATTTCAAATTCCAGGTCAATTTAAACTAAGTTAATTATGATTTCTATATTTTTTGAATTATCAGACTAGCTTCAAAATTATTACGTATTCAAAAAGAAAATATCGTCAAAATAATTTTAAAAACTTAACTTAATATTGCAGATAAAAAAATTATTCATCTCCCATACTGCTTTAAATAAGGCAATATAGTTCAGGGTGGCCATTTTAAGCGAGGAAAAAAATTCCGGGTCATTTCCCTGTTCACAAGCTTAACATTTTTTAAATTCAAACGCTCAATAATTTCGAGTATAAAATGGAAGCTTTTAACACTCCAATTAAATAATTTGGAATTAAATTCCGGTAAACTGCAAAATTAAACATTTTAAACTTCTATAAATTGTAAGTTGAAAGATTTAAAAAAATATGCTCTAAATGGGAAAATGAATCAACAAATTTTTGTAAAATTTCGAAATTATATAATTTTCAGCAATTTTAAGTTAGAAACATTAATATTATATTCTCTTAAAACTATTTTTTTATAATAAAAAAATCCTTAAAAAGCTATACAATTTTATTTCAAAATGATTCGAATTTTTCACCAAACTTTTAATAAATCGTGCAAAATTAAACAAATTGCCTTAAAATCTTACAGATTACTTTTTTACCATTTTGGAAATCTTTTAAAATATTCTCATAAAATTAATTTTTCAAAATAAAAAATCATTTTGTATTTTTCTGGGGATCTCAATAAAACTTTCTATTCTTTAGAAACCTCTGTCGAAACCTTGCAAATGCTTGAAAAGCTCCTACATTTTTTGTTCGAAATCTCCAAAAATATACATTTTGTTTGAAACCTTTTCACGTTTTAAATTATTTTTTAATCTTTTCAAACCTTCTAAATATCTCTTAAATTTACTCGAATTTTGTCTGAATTAATTACTGTTTAATTATTATTTATTCATTAAACTTGTTTTTGTCTGGAAATCTTTTTAAATATTCTGTTAAAATTAATTTCTTAAAATAAACAAATCATTTTCATTTATCCCAGGAAACTTAAGACAATTTTTTTATTATCGTTATATATTTAACTTAATTATTTAACTTTGAGCAGATTCAGAATCGTTCTGTTTATTGGTCAATCTTTTATATTCGAACTACAGTTCAATTTTAAAAAGCAATACATAATTTATATGTACAGTTCATCAACTTAAATCGTTTTTGGTCCAAAAATTTCAATTTTAAATTCTATTAATTTTGTATTGTTCAAGTCTTTAAAACTGTGTTTTAAAATTCGTTTAATTGAAAATTTACCCTTAAAAATGAAGAGCTAAAATGAAAAATTTTTATTGTGAAAGATTTTAGAATTACAAACTGTAAATTGAATGATTTCATCATTGCAAAAGTTAACAATTGAGCTTAAGATTTAAAAAAACGTTGAAATCAAGCTTATTTTAAACTGAATTATATCATCTAATATTTCAAGTGATTGGATAGATTTTTATTCTAAAATGTTGTAAAATCCCTGTTCAAAAAATATATTCACTGTCATTTCCCGGTCTCAAAAAATATTGATCCTACTGCTCGTAAACAAACTGTTTTACTCATTAGATCTAGCACGAGTAAAACAACTAAAATCCTTTAAAAATAATTGTACTCTTCTTAGAGCAAACAAATGTCCCAAATCGAAGATTGATTACTTTTTCACAATCGAAAGGAAATCTCTATCTAAATCTATTATCCATAAGATAGAGAAAGAGGTCCGTTCGATTTTAGACTTTCATACCCAGCCTCAGTGGCAAAAATCAGCACTGATCGACACCTAACTGCACATGACAAATAAATTCGTGACTGTAGGCAAAAGGAAGAAATCAATTTCTTATTTTTGAGAAGTTGACAAAATTCAAGACGAATTTCTATTAAAAAATGGATGCTAAGAAAACCAAGGTCTTGAAATTAATTTCTAGGCCACGCTATTAGATTCTTAAACTTAAAAATTACCTGCTCTGTACATGTATGGAATCTGAAGAGATATTCTATTATGTAGCCACATCCCAATTCCTTGGAACTTCATTCCAGAACCGACAACTAACACACAGCTATACATTTTTCTCTTCAAATCATCCGTAGCTAAAAAGCACAAAAAAAGGTTCAAAATTGGTATTTGATTAATGCGGTCGTGTGAATTACGAAATCAAGATTCTACTAACGACATCTGTCGATGCTTTGCAAAACGGCATGATCGAGTCCCAACAGTTGTTGAGGACCCATAACAAATTCTCGAGGGGCATCCATTTCCCTATTTTGTAAAGCTATAGGAGCAGAATCGACAGCATCGACGACGACTTCTTCTTCACCGACGACCGCAGGAGTTGCTATTTCTTCTTGCGTATCTAAAGTTTGTTCCAAATTCTCTTTGATTCCTCTTCGCTATTGAAAAATATATGGAAGGTATACATCAAAAACATAAGAAATCAAAAATTACCAATAATTTTTTTACATTCTCATCATTTATGATTGTGAAAGTATTAGAATTGTCCGAAATTTTACACCACAATTTTTCAAAGTTTTTCCAAGTTTTGAGACCCCCTGAAGCCGAAAATCAAGTTTTGGCGATGGCGTCTGTCTGTATGTCTGTCCGTCCGTAAACACGATAATTCTCGAAAAAATGAACGGACCAAATCGAGCTTTGGCACACTTTTTTTAGGTCCTAAAAGAAAAAACGTGTTCGTGAACTAGCATTCCTTGACCAACGGTTATGGTTTTATACATCGAAAATGCTATCCAAAAATCGAATATTCCATTTTTACGCCAAACGACGACAGATGCGTGAAAATAGATTGAAAGAAGAATTAAAGCTCTTCAAAATACCAACATTTTTTGTTTTACCCATTTTGAGATAGAACTCGTTTTTTTGGTTTTATGCATCGAAGTAGAATATGTAGAAAATTATAATTCTAAGTTAAACGACAGATCAGTAAAAAAGTTTAAGAGAAGAATTGTAGCTTTTTAAAAGACCTATAATTTTTCCCTCAAAATTTCTTTGATAAGACACGATATTTTAGTTTTATTTTTCGAAAATACGATGCAAAAAATAGAAAAATTTTGAACCAAACGACGCAAAATGCGAGAAAAGTCTTAAAGAGCAGTTATAGCTTTTAAAAAGTCATAAAAAATTTCTTTTAACCACTTTTTGATAGGACTTGTCATTTTCATTTTATTTATCAAAATTAATATGCAGAAAATCGAAAATTCAAATTTCGAACCAAAAGGCGTAAGATGCGGGTAGAAAATTCAACAAGGAATTGCTGCTTTTAAAAAACCTACAAAATTTATTTAAACTATTTTTTGTATAGGACTTGTCATTTTGGTTTTATTTGTCCAAAATACTTTGAAAAAAATCAAATTTTGAGCCAAAAGACGCGAAATATGGGCAAAAGTTTTTGAAGGAATTTCAGGGTTTAAAAATTCCTACAACATTTCTTTGAACCATTTTTGACAGAACTCTTCGTTTTTAATCTATTTATCGAAATTGATATGCAAAAATCGAAAATTCCCATATTACGTCAAAAGACGCGAGAATTTAGGAGTTTTTTTTAAATAGTAGGATATTTTGCTTCATCCATCAAAAATAATATGAAAACAACAATCCTATTTTTAGTATAACAACGCGAGATAGAGAAGACTGTCTGAAGAAAAGATTGTAGCTTTTTATTGTAAGGTAATTCAGAAAATAAATAAATATATAAATAAATCAAAAATCAACCGCGTAGCGCGAGTGTCACGATGATAATGTGTACCTCAAAGCCTACAGTTTTGAGCAATTTAATCTTTAACTACATTTAATTACGTAAAAAATTCAGAATATAAAGATGCATACAAATACTGGGATCTAAAAGAGATGTTTTTGATAAAGTTTCATTCAAGCATTCCAAGTGCAAAGACAAAATATCCGAGCGCGAAGCGCGAGATCCGACAGACACGCGCCCCAGGCGGATTCTTTTCTTTAAACTTACACTAGTTTCTCTTAAATAATTCTCGTCGTGTGGATCCTCCGGATCTCCAGTAGATCTTTTTTGAACGTGGACGTTGTGCGTTCCCGTTACTCTGAAGAGTTCGGGTTGAAAGAGGCTTAGAGGCGCCACTAAACACTCGTCGCCTACCTGAATTTTGAAGGTTGCATTATTTTTCAATATTCGAAATAAGTCTTTGAAGGCTTGTTTTCCCTTTTTTTTATGTACAACTTTATTGGTTGAACTGACCTGCAAAGTATAATTTTCGCTCTGTTGTTTCGGTTTTTTGACAATAAATGTCTTTTCCTGAGATCCACAGACATTTAAATCAACATGGCAAAAGTCTTTTTTTAACTGACTAAGTAACAATGCATCGAGTTTATCAGAGGGATCGCAATTTTTATACGGAAAGGCACATTTCTGCAAAAGCCAGAAGAATGTTTGCGAGATATCACCACCGCCATAATCCATCCGAACTCTAGTATTTCGATGAGAAATTCCGTCTTCAACACACGACACTGACGTTTTTTGATCTCCTACGTCTACGACACAGGCGTAACCCAAACCTGCACCGAATGTAGCAGCCACATGATCCTTGAAAAGAAACTTTCTATATAATTTTGAATTTTTATTACACAATAATATTTAATACTTCCGAAAGGTTGAGGACTCTACTTTTGAGTGCAATCCAGATTTCATAAAGATTTCAGAAATATTTTAAAGATTTCTAATATTTCAAAAGATTCAGAAAATGTGAAAGATTTCAATAATTTCAGACAAAATTCTCAAAGATTTAAATGATTTTACAAAGATTTCACAAATACTCACTAGGGTGTCTTAGAAACAGGCTTTTTTTGAAATGTGAAAACGCTCCTCGATTTTCTCAAAGAACAGGTCAAGTAATGAAGTTTGACCCCTAGAAGAACTCGATTGGATGATTCTAAGTGATGCCTCAAAAGTGTTTAAGTTAAAAACAGCAAAAAAAGTCGCAAAATTATCTTCATCTCTTAATGATATTTTTTATCCATAACAACAAATGAATAAAAAATTATTGGGACTATCATTTAGTACATCTATCAGAGTTGTGAGAAAAAAATTGAAATTATTTTATTTTTTATTTTTGGACGTCTATAGGCAATTGAAAATTATTGCTTTTTTGTAATTATTAGAGACTTCTATTCAGCATGATTTTTTTCAACATAATATGCATTCAGCGTAGTAAGCCAAAAGATGTTTTTCTTCAAACAAGCTTATCGTATCTCAAAATTTTTGAAGTAAAAAATATTTATCAGCTTTACATCTACAACTTTTGTCGATATCTTTTTATCGTAAAGTGAATAACTATGCCAATACAGAAGACAAATTACTGAAAAGTAGAGTCAAATGATTTTTGTGTTTCAGGCTGTAAAATCACTGTGATATACATATATCACAGTACTTGCACAGTGTTCTCCATTATAGTTACAAAAGTAATTTGTAATATAAAATTTTTTTGCAATCTTCAACATATTTGATAATATGTAAACCTGAAAAATAGTTTTTATCTTAAGCATTTTCAGATGCGATAAGCGTGTTTGAAGAAAAACCGCTTTTGGCTATAGGAAAAACATTTTTTTTTAAATTTATAATGGTGATAATTGGAGAAAAGTTTCACTGATTGTATGAAATTTGCAGAAAACTTGTTGAACATGCATTAGAACTTAACCCTTAACGGTCACACCTCCAAATACACCTTCAGATATTTTTGGCTAAAAAAATCATGAGTGATGTTGAAACAATACAAAATAGGAAAAAGTATCTCCAAAGCCTCAGTGATAATTTAACTACTCGAAAAAAATACTTGAAAAAAAGTAGACAATCGGAAAAAAATCGGAAAGCCCGTGGGGTGTGAGACATGTGACGTGTGATCGTTAAGGGTTAGAACTATATTTAAGAAAATTTTGAAAATTGTTTGAAACCTGCAAAGAGCGAAAAATACAATTTTTTAGTAAAAATATAAAAAATGACGATTTTTCAGGCTAATTTTATTTGCGTTTAAAGAATTTTTAAATATTAATGAATGTTTTAGTATATTAGAAAATGAGGGAAATGGTCTTCTGGCAATGTTATGCTGAAAAAAACATGCAGAATGAAAATCTCTAATTATTACAAAAAAGCAATAATTTTCAATTTCCTATAGACATCAAAAACTAACAAACAAAAAATGTTTTTTTTTCTCATAACTCTAATACATGTACTAAATGATGCTCCCAATAATTTTTTATTCATTTCTTATTACGAATGAAAAAATTCATTAAAGATGAAGATCATTTTTCGACTTTTTAGCTTTTTTAACTTAAATATTTTTGAGGCAGCACTTAGAATCATCCAATCGAGTTTTTCTAGAGGTCAAACTTCATTATTCGACTTACATTTTGAAAAATTTGCACTTTTCGAAAAAAATCTGTTTTTGAATCATCGTAATATTCACAAATTTCACAACTTTTTTTATGATTCCACATAGTTTTCAAAAGATTACAAAAAACTTCAAACATTTCCAAAAATTTTCAAAGAGGTTGTAAATACTTCAAATATTTCCGAAAGATTTCTAAAATATTTCAAAAGATCTAAAAGATTTCACAAAAATTTCAAAAGATTTCAAAGATTACGAAAAATGTCAAACATTTCAAGTTTTCAAAAAATTTCGAAAATATTTCAGAAAGATTAAAACAATTTCAAACCATTTCACAAAAATTTCAATGATTTCACAAAGATTTCTAAGATTCCAAAAGATCTCATAGATTCCACAAAAATGTCAAAAGATTTTACAAATATTTCAACGATGTCATAAAGATTTAAAAAATTAAAAAATATTTCACAAAGATTTTAATGATTTTACAAAGATTTCGCGAAGGCTTGTACACCAGATCTCAAGAGTGCCCAGTGGGCACGACATTTAAGAACGTAATTGGAACGTCCTGAAAACGTTTCTTGGACGTAGAAGTCAAAAGACGTTATTTGAACGTTTCAAAAACTGTCCTAAGTCAGACCAAATAATGTTCTGAAAACGTTTCATTTTCCAAGTACGTCCTTAAAACGTCTCTGGAACATTGTATGTTTCAGGAACGTTGTTTGGACTGTCTTAGGACGTTTTTGAGCCGATCTAATGCTGTTCTTTAACGTTTGTGCCCACTGGGTGATCACCCCCTCGGTTACTTAAATATTTTCCTAGTTAATGAAAATGTCTGATATAATTATTTATAATACGGGACTATTTTATTTTACGCAACAAACCTGTAGAAGAAAGCAGCCTCCGAATCCAATTTCACACAACATTAAACTCGTTAGTTCCTTCAAGTAGTGTCTATTATAAATATCCGGGATGATGAGAATTGCTCGATAGTGTTTTAAGTCCCTGAGAGGAATGTCCATTTTTTTAGTGAGGACGTATTCCCAGATTATTTTTAAATCTGCTAAAACTGCTTTTAAACTTCCACCAGGACCAGAATGCACATTGAGTTCTCCTCTTCTGTATGGAAAGTGAATATTGAAATCCTCGGAGGGATTTAAAGATAGGATTTCGTCTCCTATTATAACGTCTTGATCTGTTTTAATCCATTCTTCTGAAAATGGAGACAAAATTTCTGGATTCGACCTACGATTGAAAGCTGCAATTTGTTGAGGAGGAGTTGCGTATCTTCTTCTTCCGTCTGATTGAAGGCAAGATTGGAGAGTGTGAGATACTTGGAGGCGAGATTCTTCCATTGCTTGAGTTAATTCTTTAGTCTGGAAAAAATATAAATTTTAGTTTCAGTGAAGCCGAGAGTTTATTTTTTATCAGGATATTTTCTTTTATTCAAAACCAGGCAGGACATTAGTAAAAGCAATCAAGTTTGAATATCTTCATTTAAAAACTCCTGCAAACATATCGATCAGATATTTAAATAAAATGTTTAAATTATAATGTTATTAGCAAATTGTTCTTCTTACACGAGGCACAAGTGGAGGAAGAAAAGTATCCTTGTGTTCCAAACCGCCTGGAAGCCTTCTTCTCGCCACTGCATTTATTAATGTACAAGGATTTAAATCCGAAGCCCGACCCATTCGAAGATACAAGGATCCAGGATGGATTATAATTACAGTCTGGGCCTGTATTTGCTGGAAAAATCAAATTCTAAAATTGTGCATAAACACAGTTATTTAAATATAAAATGTAAGCAACATTATTTCAATTAAATATTAAACAACTAAAATCTTCTATGTTTTTAATAACTAACGATGAATAATAATGTTAATAATTTATAATAATTTACCATTTTGCGTGTATAGTTACCCTTTTTCGTTTTTTAACAAACATCATACAAAATTAAAAATTTTGGGATTCAAATGATTTTAAAATAAAAATAAAATGTTAAAGGAAGAAAACTAAAAATGACTACAGAATGTGTTGAACATTGTTTTTGTTATTAAAGATCAGTCAGTAAATTTTATTTCCGAAACTGAAATTATTGGAGTCAAATTATAAAATATTAACGAAATAAATAAAATATTTTAATAAATATAAAACTAAAAAAAAAGTTATTTAAAATAAACTAAAAAAGTAGATATATAGTATTTATTTATATTTTGACTTCTTAGTAAACTTCCCAAAATCATCAAGAATATAAAAATTGCTTTCCAAAAATAAAGTTCTTGCAGTCGAGGTTAAACTAGTGAAGAAATAAAAAAATTCAATAAAGCATCACTTATTAAAAACACGAAACTAAAAATAAATAATATTCTTAGTAGAAGATAAGTAACAAAAGAGCAATAAAAATTGAGCATTTAGAAAAATCAAAAAAACTTACCTCCGCACACGATTCTTGAAAGACGGGCATGATTATGACAATAGAGAACAATTTTAATTCACGACAGTCATGGAGTCATCACATTATATTAATTACTAAAAATAATCAATAAACAATTCCATCGGCAGTCTTTTGTTTACATGTGAAATTTACATTTTGAGGTTATGTTTGCATCTATAGGCCATCTAGGCGGTCTACCAGTTCCTTTCAAAATTACTTTTGTTTATCTAAAAATATCAAACTTATAAGAACATCATGAAGAAAAAAATCAAAATTTATCTAAAATTCAGGGGGACGAGAGAATAAATAAAAATTAATCACAAAAGATTTTTTTCGATCCGATATTCGCGGCTTGATTCACGTGACATTTGAGTATTTGACATGAATGACGTCACATTTGACTTCCTGTGCGAAGTTGGCAGATATCGGAACAGCTGTTCTGCTGGTTGGTTACTTGGTTACTTTGACAGAGTGGTAGACGGATAAAGCGAATGATTTATCCAAAATTAAGGCATTTAAATGATATCGAGAATATTCCGTGGAGAAAATGAGAACGCCGCCGTCAAGAGAAAACGACAAATCGACACCTTGAAAATTTTTAATGACCAGTAAGTGAATTTTCAAACGTTGTAATCTCTACTTAACCTCCTCTATTAACATCCTTGGCTTTGTAAAGTTCGCTAGACAATAGTCCTCGTTCAATACCACAAATTTTCCTATATGTAATCACTGAAATTTAATTGTCATTCCTCTAAACTTAAAAGAATTAGGTTAAAAATTCTTATAAATTTGATAACAATTTCACTGTAGACTTAGGATTTTCCATGATAACAATTTTTTTTTTTGCACGAGTATGCTCTATGGAAATTTCTCGTCACATATAAATTATTTCTTGCTGAGATGTTAAGTTTGTTTTGAGAAAATGTTATTTTATTTTCAATGAAACGTGATTTGAGGTTTTAGTTTTCGATTGTGACTTATTAGAGGAAGATTGCTTGAATATTATTGTTTAACAAAGGTTTTTGCTTTACTTTGTCTTTACTTGTTTCCACGGTAAATAAAGTGACGATCAAGTAAATATCCAAATTCAAAGATCAGTGTTATTAATGTGCTTAGAGAATTGAATACTTTTTAAATTGCATAAGGGAAATCTCCCTACGGTGGTTAATTGTTAATTTAGAGCACAAATAAAAGAAAAATAATTTAATTTAATTTAATAATATGCATAGTGTCTTAATTATTAACTAAATTAAATTAATTATTTTACAAGCATTATTATTTTTAATTAATGATTATATCCAATGTATGTTGCATTATCCACTGTCGGGAGGTTTCCTCTACATTTTTTATCACAGTTGTTGACGATTCTTTTTTTATTTCAAAAATTATTTACGAGTTTAAATTATAAGTTGTTATAGTTAAAAGTAATTTTTGAATTCTCTCTTTTGACATTTGTTTTTGTGAAGACTGAAATGATCGTTTTTATCAAAGAGTATTCTCATTATCTAATCATGACTCAATTAATTTATATTTCTCAGTGTTTTAGAATTAAGAGAAGATGTGGAATACCAAGTACAATTTGACGCTCGAGATAGGCGAATGGCCATTTTGGTCTCGCTCTCACCGGAATTTCCTTTGGAAAAGCCAGTACTCAGAGTATCGCCTGCGATAACGCACCCTTGGTGTAATGAGCACAGTGAAATCACAAGTGCGCCGGGATTACTGAACGTGAGTTTAAAAATTACGCTTTTTTGGCGTACGTTGACCTCACAAATGATATTATAAACGGTTTTTTAAAATCAGTTCACAGTTCATAGCGACCTTGGCCGCGTTGTCCAGGCAATTATCAGAGAATTCCGCAGAAACCCACCGCAACTTTTAGAAGATAATTCACCACCATCTGCTGTACCACAAATAGGTATAATCATTAATTATTTTTGTGTAATTTACCTCTGACTTCTCTTAAATTAATTATCAAGGTTCAGTCTTTCCCCTATTCACATGCGTTCCCTCCCCCTTTTTTTCAAATTCCTCTTTTTTCTGTTAGGGTGGTCCAAAGTTATACCTGTAAAAATTCCATTTTTATTGGTTGAGCCCCCCCCCCCCTATTTGTTCGTTTTCCGGAAAAATAAATTCCGTATGTTTTTATTTTTAATTCGGTAGACAATGGCTTTTGAAATTAACATGGAATTTAAAATTAAAAAAATGGTTTTCGACAAAATTGAAAAAAGATGTCATTGTTATTAACTTTTTTTATATTGAAGTTCACTCACCTCTTGAAGAATGTCAAAGGAATAATTTCCACCCAATAAATTTTAGTTTTGACACCCCCAATCTCCTTGTATTGTGCCCGCAAATTTTGTTGAGAAATTTTCAACATGAATTATTTTCATTCGATAAGTGACAAGTTTCCAAGTATTTTCTAACTAATTTTGAGTTATTTAAACAATTATTCAAACAATTTTTCTCATCTGTAAATCATGAAAAGTTATTATTTTCCGGTATAAATGATACAGTTGGTGAATTTCATGAATAATATTTCTTCTACATATTTTGTAATTATTGAAACAATTTTCATTTTGTTTAAACATATTTTCCCCTATATATCCTAAAAATTTATTCTTTTCTGGAATTAATCACACAGCTAACGAATGATGAGAGTAATATATCAGTTTTAGCGATATTTGAAAGTTATTTAAACAATTTTCATTTGCTGGAAGAAAATTTCCCCTGTAAGTCGTAAAAAGTTATGTTCTGGAATTAATTACACAATTAACGAACGTTGAGGGTAGTATATTTTTTTTAACGATATTTGGCTATTATATAAACAATTTTCATTTGTTTAAATAATTTTTTCCCTGTAAATCGTGGGAAGTTACTACCTTCTGGAATCGATAACGCATTTAATGAATGCTAAGAGTTATATTTTTTGTGAAAGACAGTTTACCTTTGCTGAAGCACTTTGTAAGACACTTACATGGTTATGACAGAGGACAATATTTGACGATATTTTTCTTGAAAAGTATTAAATTTTTCTAACTTTTTGCATAGACCTCAATCAATTCTCGAAAATATTTTGTCATGTTTTTGTTTAAAAATATAATTCGAATTTTGAGAACGTTCTTTTGCTCTCTTGACATTTTTTTCCTTGCCACTCACATGATTTGGCCGTGATACCCTTCTACTATATAAGTGCTAAAAACTATATTCTATTAAAAATAAACACTCTTTACAAAAACATCAAGCTAAAATAAAAAAGTTAAAAAAAAGTTTCAACAGTTTAAAACATGTCTGTTTTAGGGTTGACCAAAAATCGAACTTTTGAGAACGGTAAAAAGAACCGAACGCTCTTGAGTATTTATTTTTAAAAAACATACTTCTTTTCAAGACTTCTTCTACAATTTTGTTGCACAATTTAACTGTTTTAAGTTTATGGTTTAAAAAAAATGCACTTTCAACTAAAACATGTTGAAAATCTGAAAGCGCGGAGATAGAAGTTGTTATCCAATACAAAATTGGAACAGTTAAACAATATATAGGAATTCTAGAATAAGTATTGGAAGGTAAACACTGAACACTTTTTAATTTAAATGTACAAAATTAAATAATAATTGAAAAATGGAATATTTTTTTTTGATCAACTGCAAAGTTTTAAGTCTTTATAGAAGTGTTCAGCAGTCTCAAATTCACCCATTTCAAACTAAATTATTCAGGATTTAAGTAAAACTTTAGAGCTAAAATAGTTTTTCGCTGAATCTATACAAATTAATTATTTTTGAAATTTGAAGTATTTGTGCTCAAAATTGAACTACTTTTAATTTGAGTTTAAAAGTATTGAACATTGGAGGACGAAATGACAAACCTTGAAAAGATATATTTAATTATACTTATAAGTATCAGGATTTAATTATTAATGATGGAATTTTTAAAAGAGAACATATTCTTGCTTATGAGAACGATTTTAAACATATAAAAATGGTTTATATTACCAATTTTTTTGTGAGACTTTTTGTATATCGCCGTGAATGGATTTCTAACAACACTTAAAGATGGAAATTGAAGAATCGTAAGGTTTCTTAAGTTACTGGTCAATAATCAACACACGTTATGATTCTTTAACTTCCATCTTCAGTTGTAAACATAAATTTTTAATTTTTCCCCTATTATCCCCCTTTTTTGAGAACAAATGCTCGTATTTCCCGTTTCTTGAGCTCCCTTTTGCGCTATGATACATGTATTATTCAATTTGGAAACTTTATTCTCTCACTTGAAGTGTCTGTGAATTATTTTAAATATTTTTAACACTATTTTTAATGCTTTCAAAAAGAAAAAGATTTCTCTGGAGATTTCTTCGTCAAACAAGTAAATTACATTAATTTTCAGATTTAGCCGATAGAGCTTCACCGTCCTATGCTTTGAAACCATATTCCGAGCTCCCATCAACTTCTTATAATTCCTACTACAATTCCCAATACCCGCAGTTTTCCTCACCGGGTACGAATTCCGGAGTCTACAATTACAACTACACAAATTCCGGCAATGCTTACATCTCAGATAGTCAGTCCAAATCCTGCACGGCTTCGTCGCTTCACTCGACGTACGCCACAAGCTCCAGGAGTCTACATAATTCCAACCCGGTTCAATATATGACAAATCCACACGTGAAAACCTATTCGAATATGCATCAGATGAATGCAAACATCCAGCAACCGATGCAAAGTCAAATGCAGTCCCAAATACCTCAGTGCGCATTTTTTCCTGAGTTGCATAATTTAACGAATGAGGAATTGAAACAGTTGAATGAAGATGAGGAAAAATTAGACGAGTTTTTAGAAGAGCACTCGCAGTTGAAAGACATCGATGCTGCGGTTGAGGACACGATTGATTGGGTAGAGAAAACGGCCGGTAAGTGTATGAAATTAATTTCTAGTGTCCTACAAATTCTGGCGTTTTGTATTTTTTCTATTTGATTCTTTTCCTAACATATTTTCTGGTAATTATTGCTTTAAGTTAGATTGCAAATTTAATTAGAAACGTATAGTTATCATCTATGAAATTTTTTTTTATAAGCAATCGGATGATTTTTATTTTGGAATTAAGATGGAAACATTGAACGCTCTGGAACTATATTATTAAATATCTTTCTTTCCACAAACGGAAATTTTGATATTTGGCAGATTGAAAATGTTCAGATTAAAGAACCCCTGGTCCCTTTTCGACACAGACTAACACAAAAGCATGAAACTGTTCTCCTATTGGTCAGTTAGTCAACTTCAAAATGTTCATTATGCAAAACTAATCGTAGGTGGCAGCACCGAGCCGAGTACTAGATTCTAGATCAGGGGTCTTCAGCGAGGGGAATTTTTTTCACTCTTGCAGCTGAGGGAGGAGGCGTAGTGGTGGAAACGAAACATGTGGCCCGTGAGTAAAACTCATGAAATTTCCCTCGCTGAAGAGGCCTGTTCTAGTTCATTGATAAAGGGTCGACCCTTTGTCAATGAGATACGAATTTCAATAATAGTATATTTCGATACGAGAGACCCAATAGGCGGTTTGCTCAGTGCAAGAGTGAGTGCTGTGCCTTCACACGAGCAGGGAGCAGCCGCTCGTGAGGCCTCCTGTATCGAATAATATTTTTCTTTATAAATTACAATGCAAACCCTGAGATTGTCTACCGTTTACAGACATCGAATATACTATAATGACAAAAGACTAACCCAACTTCACCCAGAATGATGTTCACATAACGAGCAAAATGTTTTGGTAACCACGGAGAGCTTTTTGCTCATCGGCGAAAGCATTTTGCTAACCGATGCTGGGGATTTTGCTCATCGGGTTCGTGTACGATGCGGAGTCGACCCTTTTCGATGCCTGTAAACGGTGGCCACTCGAGGGTTTTGCATGCATGTGTAAAGAAAAAGAAATTTTGTGAAAAAGTATAAGGGTACCTTTTCACGCATCTTGGCTTCTGAATTAATCGTGGAATTTGTATTTTACATAGGATTTATTTCTAGTCACCTTGCTGGTTAATGGTAAATGTGATTGTTCGAGAAACTAGATGCGAATAAACCTATGCGAAATATTAATTCAATGAAAAATTCAAATTCGAGCTCCGTAAAAAGGTATCCTTAAGTGCCTTTTATACCTTGTTAACATTACAAAATACATTTTTCAAACTTTTTTATCAATATTTATCATTATAGCATTCGTAAAAGGTTCATAAATCCTTTTCTAGCTGACACTTGAAAAGTGAGCTTAGGTTTACCATAGTACACCATATATTCAATTGTACGTATAATTTCCACTAAAAGTATAAATTATTTTCGTATATAAGCACTAAACATACCTATATTTTTAGGTTTATTTACCCTCCTATGTTTAATTAAGCAACCGCATACCAAGCGCCATATTGAATTTCGTCTTTCATCGGCAGAGGGTCTAGTACTCGTGTCAGTGCTGCTACCTATTATTAGTTTTGCATCACGTACCCCATAGTTACCCATAGCATCTTAATCGTTAATATTTTGAAAGTAAAGAAAATCTAAATCTGTTCAGAATTACCCAAAAGATTTTCAAGCTGAGATATAGGGTTAAATGGTTTGTTTAAAATTGCAATAGTTCCTAATCTCACTATTTTGATTCGAGAGTCAATAATAGTTAAATAATTATGAATTAAAAACGTTTAAAATTAAATCATTGAAATTTGAAAATATGAACTTTAAATGATTAATTTCACGATTCTAATTTTAAAGAATAATTGATAGTGCTTTTATTAATTGACCGCAAACATAACTTCTTAGTAGTAAAAATCTATCCACGCACATTAAATTTTACTTGATAATAAATGAAATTATAATTTCTACGATTATGCAAGTCTATTGTCTAAAATTAATTGGATAATATTACTTTTTTCATGCTCTTAATTTTTAAATGTTCAATCCAAACCGTTGGAAATGGTCAAATATACATTATTAATGCTTTTTTGTAAATGCTAGATTTTAATTACATTAAATTTGTAATGTGCATGTTTCCAATTTCCAACTACACAATGCTGAAGACTAATTTTGTAAAATTCAGGGTGTCCAGCGACCTTGAAAACCTTGAAAACCTGGAATTCTCCTTGAATTTTTTTTGAACCTTGAAAACCTGGAAATCTCCTTGAATTTTTCACGAGAACCTTGAATTAATTTTTTTTTCTTTTAAAATAGTTATTTTATTCAAATGCGAAAAGTGATTTAAATCTTTTAGTCTATTATGAACGAAACATCTCGTTTAGAAGAAATCTTGCTACTGAAAAGTTTTTTATTTATCAAGATATAATTTGTCTTTTACTCATTACAGAATAAACAAAGAGATTTCTAGGCATTTTTTGTAGACTTTACCAATTATTTTATAGATTGCAATGAACGGACTTTAATATTGTGAATAATTCTATAAGTTTTTAATTTCGTCTCCGCTAATATAGAATTTTAAAGTATACATTTTTTTGTAATATTAAACTTAAAAATTATTAAAATTATTAGTTGAAAATTTCGATGTTAATTCAGTTTCAGAATTGGAATGAATCATAGCCATATAACGGATTTGTCATGGGTTTCACCACTCGGGTTTTGAGTGTACAATAGATTACAAAAAATTACTAAAGATTTCAAAAGGTTTCAAAATATTTTAAAATATTTAAAAGGATTTTGAACATTTTACAAAGATTTCACGGATTTCAAAGGTTTTAAAAAGGCGTGTACACTAGATTTCAAATATTTCACAACAATTTCACAAATCTTTTAAAACTTTCAAAAGATTTGAAGGATTTCAAAGATTTGAAAAAGGGTACAGTACACCAGATTTCAAAGATTTTAAAACATTTCGAAGAATTGAAACGATTTCAAAAGGTTTCAAAACATTTTAGAAGATTTGAAAAGATTTCACTAAGATTTCAAATAATTCAATGGTTTCAACGAATAAAAAAGATTTCACAAACAACGATTTAAGAAAACTTTCACAAATATTTCATAAGATTTGACAAAGATTTCACAAAAATATCCCAAGGATTTCGAACATTTCATAAAGCTTGCAAGGATTTCAAAGATTTGAAAAAGGCGTATACACAAGATTTCAAAGATTTCATAAAGATATCGAACATTTCCAAAGATTTTAAAACTTTCAAAAGATTTCAAAATAAAATAAATAAAAATAAAAAAAGATTTCAAAAAGGGTACAGTACGCCAGATTTCAAAGGTTTCAAAACATTTCAAAGATTTTAAACGATTTCAAATATTTCAATGATTTCAAACGAATACGAAAGATTTCACAAATATTTCAAAGATCTTGAACTATTTCAAAAGGTTTCAACAAATTCGAGAAGATTTCAAAAGATTTAAATGATTTCAAACCAACACAAAAGATTTCACAAACAAAGACTAAAGAAAGCTTTCTCAAATATATCAAAGATTTCATAAGAATTTCAAAAAATTTCACAAAGATTTCAAATATTTTACAAAAATTTAAAAAGATTCCAAAAGATTTCACATAAATTTCAATTTTTCACAAAGATTTTAAGTACTTCAAGAGATTTCAACGAGTTCACAAAGATTAAAAAAATTTCAAGGATTTCAAAGACGATTATGTTCGCAAAAAGTTAATAATTCATTTATGGTTCTGCTTTCTTTAAAAATTAATGGCCAATAAATAAAATGGCTCATTTTTTACATCTATAACAAACAGTTGTTTCATTATTAGATGTAAAAAAGGAGACCTGGAAAAACTTGACTTCTTGACCTTGAAAACCTGGAAAATACCTTGAATTTCGTTCCTAAGAATCGCTGGACACCCTGAAATTCTAAGTTTTAAAGTGTAAAAATGAAAATGACCTACATAAAGTCGATAATTACATGTAATTATTATTTATGGATTAACTAAATCCTAAGACTCACTAAGTGCATATGATTTCCTACTTATAATTTCAGCGTCAAATTTAGCCAAAGAAGAAGAATTAAAGCAGCTACAAGAGGAGGTTGGGAGCAAGGTGGAGACCGTGAAAGAACTTAAAGCCCACTACGATCAATTAATCCGGCAATATAATAAATTATCCGAAGTGTTCACACCTGACCACATAAAAGAGTTCCTGCAAAAGGCAGCGGACGAGAGTCACGAGAAAAGTGAGAAAATAGCCGAAGACTTTTTAAACAGGAAAATTGACGTGGAACGCTTTCTCAGCACCTACATTGAGTGTCGGAAGCTGGGCCAAGCTAGAAGAACTAAGGAAGAGAAACTCGCTCATCAGTTAAACGAACTGAAGCGAGCTGGTTATTAAAACTGTAAACATTGTAATTTTCATTCTACGAAAGCGAACAAACTGTACATATCCTTTTAGTTCAATTAAACGATCATCTCTATTACAGTCCTTCCCGAATGCGTTGAACGTGCGTTCGTTCTGACGAAAAAAATCGCGCCTTAGTAGCTTCAATTAACTCAAGTCTCGATTTAACTTGAAAAACGATGCTTTAAGCAATAAAAAAATATATAAATAAAGGAACTGAAAATCGAGGAATTCCTTGCGAATTATTCAACATTCCAACGGTAACTCTGAATGGAGATTTCGCCCTCGTAAAAAGTTTTACATAATTTAAGTTTTGTACCGCGTCCGAGCCTGTCTAAAATAGAAATGATAAAAGTTATAGTCGTGACTTTTGTACTTGTATATTAATAATTTTAGTCATCGAATCACTGTCGCTTGCACTCGCGGGCATACCGCGTTAAATTCGAGAGTTTTTCGAGGAGAGCCACTTTGTGATAAAAGCAGTTGCCAGCACATTAGGTCAAATGCAGCGAATTTTGAGAATCACTTATACTTATTCGAGAGTAAGTGATTTGATGCTTCGAGTATAATAAATAGAAGTGTTCTGGAAGTCAGTCAACCTTGATTGGACATAGATTATATCGACGTATGAAAAAAACGCTATAAGATAATATTATTTAAGCTGTTGTGCTGTGAGAGGTACGTGTTCTCATTTCGACGAGACACTTTTTTACAATGTAAATAAGAATTTGAGAGTGCGATTAAACGATTTTTTAAGTCTTTGCAACTTCACGATACGGTTATGTAGTAATCTAATGGATGTTCCTAATATTGTAAAATATTACATAGATATATGTACAGGATCTTAGTGAATCTACAGAGTCCCACTAAAGTTCCAAATCAACGGCAATATTGTGTAGAAAATGCAAAAAGTTCCACTTTGAAATTCGATTTAGCGTCGCTTTGCTATCCACGCTTTCGTATTATTTCAAGCTGATGACAAAACTATCGCTTTAAATAATTTAACATTTGACATAAAATCTTGAGTGTGCCTGAATAACCCGTTTCCTGGGTGGGAATGTCGACATTACAGTATTGAAAATAGGACTACGTTTATAATCGTTTAAACGAACCCGTTTTGTACTTTAGGTATTTTTAATATATGAAATCTGTCACTGATTTCGTCAAGTACTTCATACCTTTTACTTGTTAGTGATGATGAATGCTCGGCTTGTGTATTTAAATTTCAAAACATCACCGTTTCTATTCACGGGAAATTTACTTGATGTGCGATGCTTTATAATTCTGCAATATTACATTTCCTCTACAATAAACACTGATGACTGTATTATAATAGATTTCGGAAAATATAAAGAAAAATATTTGTAAGTACGGAGTTTAGTTAATATCAATACTGGGGTGGCCCAAAAAATATTTTTGAATTTTAATTCGTAACTGGATGTAAATAAAATCAATTCGCAACTAGAAGCTTTCTAAATTGAAGAATTAAGGCATATAACATTTTTAAACAGCAAGTCTTCTAGACATTTCAAATTAAGCCGATTGCTGAAAATTGGAATAATTTTAAGAGGAACTTTTTCAAAGTTGAACAATTTCAATATATAAAATGGAAAATTGGAAATGGAAGCATTTCAAATTTATCAATTCCAAATTTTGAGTGTCTCAGGATTACAAAATTTAATAATAATTAAGTCTGCATAATTTTGAAATTATTAAATTACAGTTACTATAATTTTTCCGCTGTACCATTTGTCATATTGTTCATTCTTCTGAATCGTCATGTAACAGAAATTTAATTTTACATAAAAATTGCGAGATTTAAATCAACCAGTTAGAATTTTTATTTGAATGATGAGGAATGAAAATTCGGTAAAATAAAATCAGTCCGCGAATTTGTATAAAATTATAATATATATTATAATCATATAAAAATATTATGCTTTTAAGATAAATAAATGATTGATTTAAAATCTAGTAAAGTTACAAAAAAAATCACATTTGAATGACTAAAATTAAAAATGGCAAACATTTGTGAATTTGTAAGCATTTTGCAAATTTTAGCAGTTAAATAAAGTAATTTTAGATTAAAACTTGCAAGTTTCTAATTAATAAATTTAATTTTAGACTAATAGCTGGTTAAACTCGAGCAAATGCGAATTGCAGCATTCGAAATTAAACAACTTGACATTTTATACTCGTTTAAGTTTAAAGTAAACTTAACAATTTTACATTGAGTTTGAGTTGAACAATTCGGAATTAGAAATATTTATTCGTAATTTAACTATTTCAAACTTATGTAGACTTAAATTTGAAGTCTTCAAAATTGCAGAACTTTAATTAAAAAGAATTCGATATTGGAAATTATTTTCAAACAACTCAAATATTATGTATATTTTTGCTATAAATCATTCAGAAAATCAAAATTTTAATTTTGTACATTCATTGTTGAATTTGTAATAAAAATCCATGTAAAAATCATGAAAATGTGGAGAACTTATTTCAAATTACAAAAAAATGGTTTCTGACTTTTTTTTTATGCTTGAAAATCAATAATAAATTCTCATGACTAATTATGAATAAAAAAGGTTTTAAGGTAATTTTGTGTAAAAAATTTAAATGGAAATGCTTTTACAATAGTAAATACGGCTGCGAAGTACTATGGACTTATGTTTCTGTCTCCGAATATTTTATTTTCAGAAAAACAGAGGGCCCACCAAAATGTCAATTAATGTGTTCTGTTACAATGAACAACGCTTTAATCTACGGCAGTTTTGTATTTAAAATTAAAACCGCATATAAACAATGTAACTTTCCCAGATAGCACAAAAGTTTGCGGCAAGCTTGCCTAAACCTTGCGATGCAAGGTTCAGAGGCTTGCATCGCAAGGCTCAGGCAAGCTTTCAGCAAATAAGAAAATGTCCGCCATGCGGCAATATTGCGAAGCAAGGTTGAGGGAACTGTGCCATGGGAACCTTGATGCAAGCTTGCCTGCAATATTCAGGGAATATTGGAAGAAGATTCGTCGGAAAGTTTTATTTAAAATGTTTTTCTTAAGTAAGATATCTCATACACTTTTGTACACACGTGAGGCGGCATTCTGGGAAAACATTGAAAAACTACTGCGCAGATCTAGGTGCCATAGAAAACTACTGCGCAATGGATCTAATTAAAGATTGCCATGCAGCGTTTCCTCAATCTTACTTCGCAATATTGACGCATGGCGGACATTTTCTCATTTGCTGGAAGCTTGCCTGAACCTTGCAATGCAAGCTTTCCAACCTTGCATCACAAGGTTTAGGCAAGTTTGCCGCAAACTCTTGTGCTATCTGGGTTTCTTAAAACTTTCTGTGTAGCTATTGATTAATCAATAATGGTCTTCGAAAGTTCGTCAAAAGACCAATCCACGCGCCTCGAAGACGCGAACAATATTGCATCAAATGCAGTATACTGTTATATTCCCAATATAAAAAAATCTTCTTATAAACAAGGAAACTAATTTTGTTGAATAATTTAAAAACGATATTGGTAGGTTATGGCAGGTTATGGTAGATATTATGTGCACTATAGCTGTTTTCCAAATATTAAAAAAGTTTTCCTTTATATCAACAAGATAAACAATAACATATGTTTTCAATTTATAAATCGGTATTGATAGATCATAAGATCTTATAGAAGGTTCGTCAATAGGTCATTCGACGTGTCTCGAAGACGCAATCAAATATGTTAAATATATTACTGTAGTACTCCTAATATGAATAACGTTTTTTTCTCATATAAACAGAATACACAAATTTTGTTTAAACTTCATAAATCGGTTATGGTCGGTCATAAAAGGTTCACCAATGGGTCAATCGATGCGTCTCAAGGACGCGAACAAATACTCTACATGTAATATTATCGTGTTTTTAATATCAAAAAAGTTTTTTTCATATAAACAGAATAAACCATTTTTTTTTAATTTCATAACTCGATCGGCACTGGTTGGTCATAAAAGGTTCATCAATAGGTCAATCGATGCGTCTCAAGGAGGCGAACAAATACACTGCATATAATATTGTATTTTGAATATCAAAAAAGTTTTTCTTATATAAACAGAATAACCCATTTTTTGAAACTTCATAAATCGCGCGGTACTGGTAGGTCATAAAAGTTTTAACAATAGGTCGATCGATGCATCTCAGAGACACGAACAAATACGCTAGATGTCGTATTGTATTTGAAATGTCAAAAAAGTTTTCCTTATATAAACAAGGTAAAATTTGTCTTTTTAAATTTCTGAACGCAAGGAAAAACTACTTCTAAATGGTCGATCTACCTCGAAATCCTATCAGACCGGGAAATCAATCGGAGCTACACTTCATCCAAATTTCATGATCGTAGCTCTTTTACTTTTCGAGATAGGGTGAACAGAAAAATGTTACACACATACACACAGACGGACATTTAAAAAAAAATGTTATTTTCGAGCTCCTGGGGTCGACTTATATAGAAATAGGTCAAAAAAGTATATTTGAAAATGTAGGTCATTACAAACCTCCCTCTATGAGCTCATAGAGGGAGGTTTGTTTAATTTGTTCTCTTAATTTAAAACGAATATATATATATTAGGCTGGTTCAAAAAAATCGACTATTTATATTCGAAACCCCCCAGATAGCACAAAAAAACATCACGTGCGTCCTGAACTACTACCTAAGACAGATTTGTGTGTAAACATCTTCGGTAAACGTTAACTGAAATTGAAATCTTTCAAATTTTCACTTCATGAAGAAGAATAATAAAAATTGAAATTTCATTATGGAAAAGTCATTATTATGACACTCATCATTATTATTACACATCTATGTACTCAAAAATTATAAGAAAAATATTGAAAATTGTTTCTTCTTGTCAAATTAGACACAGCATATTTTCCTCCTGTTAGACTTTAAATACTTGGCGGGAATTCTCAAAACAGAATGAAAAAGAAACCGAAAAAATGCAAAATATAGCAGTTTTCTAATGAATTCATACTACAAACGGTATTTCTTTTGTTTTTCCAACATGAATTATTTTTAATCGATAAATGACGAGTTTCCAAATATTTTTTAAATATTTTACAATTGTTCAAACAATTATTCTTCGTTTAAAAAATATATTTTTCTCTGCAAGACGTGAAAAATTATTATTTTCGAGATATAAATTCCAGAGAATAATAACTTGTTACAATTTGAGGGAGAAAGATTGTTCCAAGCACAATAAGAATGGTTTGAAAGGGGGGTGGGTAGTCAAAATTAAAACTTGAGAGGGGAGGGAGCTCCTTCAGTGTGTCTGACACGCGACACAAAGCTTGTGTCAGAGGCCTGCGTTACACTTTCGAGTCGTGGTTTCACTGGACTCAGGCGCGACTCCCCATATCGAGGTCTAAGATGTTTAACATCAAAACTCCGTGAAGATTTCCTGAAACTGGCAATGTAAGGTTGGGGATATTGCATTGAAAGGTTAGGGCAAGGTTCGGTCAATCAAGAAAATGTCCGCTTGTGAGGGAATGTTGCGTGGCAAGTTTCAGGACAGTTTGGAAGATTTATTTAACTTAACCCGATCCCTTTACCCCTTTTTTTCGCACCCGATCCCTTTAACACGGGTCGTTCCAGACCCAAGGCATGTTAAAACGCTCAATTATTAATATTAAATGCTGGTGAAATTTTTGTACACTCTTGAACACTTGTTCTTTAAGGGCAGATCATAAAAATTATTATTATTATTATTATAGATTAGCAGTTCGAACTCGAAA
>CAKNYM010050212.1:74081-102731 GCA_932195095.1 Andricus curvator
AATCACACTTATGGCCACGTCTCATGACCGTGAGATGGGTGGCACGATGAAATTACGATGACAGGCCGGCGAAACCCTTGTTTGTCTTGAGGGTACGAAGCGAACCAAGGATGACAGCCTTCTGCATCCATCTCGCAAGTGCCTTGGCATATTTTTGGCACGCGGGTCTGGCTTCAAGGTTACGAACCAGTGATAGTTTCGCACCTCCGAGAGCACCGATTACAAGGACAATTACTTGTACCGAATATTTTAGGTAAAGTCGTTGCAGCTCCTTTTTAAGGTCTTGACACCTCTCCTCGTTTTCCTTCTCCTTGGCAGTGATGTTGTCGTGAGAGCATTATGACTGTAGATATACGACGTTCCCGCGTGGGTGGGACACCCCGATAGTATGTGTTCTAGGTACTCAGCGTGTGCATGACACGCTCTGCACCTATCGCTGGGAACTTCTTGATATAAAATGTGGTCACGGTATACTAAGATGGAAATGACACCGTCCTGGCATGTGAAAATAAAACCCCCTGTACCTGAATTAAGCCCTGATGATCTGAGGAAAGCAAAAGTTTCCTCCTTCGACAAGGACTGTTTTTCTACATTTCCGAGAAAGTTTGCGTGCATTTTCTTGTCGAGTAGCTGTTGGTAAAATTCTCAGCTTCTGCTTTCTTTACTTCGGCTTTTAGAAGTGAAGCATCTAGATGGAGTAATGTACTTTACTCACTTCTAATGTTAGAATTCAGGCCAAGGGTCTCGGCCACTTGCTTCGCGGCTTTGTAAAGGAACGCTCCTTTGCCAATCATCTCGTGGTTCCTGACCATTTTTAGGAGAGGATCTCTGCCATTCGCAACGATGTAAGCTGTACTAAGAACAATTCTGTTATGATGACACTGGCAATTCAGAAGTCCGCGTCTGCCTTGACGGCGTGAGATGTATAATCGCGGAACTGATGAATTGATATGCAAGCTTTTATGCATTTGCATGATCTTACGTGTGGTGATATCAAGGGCCTAAAGCTCATTCTTCGTCCATTGAACCACCCCAAACGAGTAGAGTAGAATGTCCTGAATGCGGCTTTGAGGCACGCCCAGGTATGTATAGGTCTCTCCAGTGTTAAGATGTCTAATAACACTTATATCCACAGTCTCAGGGTCATTGGGAACGCCAATAATCTTTCCTTTCTTCAGATGAATGTTGGCACATTTGTCAAATCCAAAGTCGAACCCAATCTCTCCTGTGTACGTTTTGACGATATTTATGGCAGTTTGAAGTTTGCTTTTACCAGAGGCGTAGATCTTAAGGTCATCCATATAAAAAACATAAGTGATCTTATGCTCGCGCTGATTAGTATCGCCACAGAGGTATCCAGAAGAATTTCTTAGTGCGAGAGATAGAGGCAGAAGTGTGATGCAAAAAAGCAAAGGGATCATGGTATCGCCCTGAAAGACGCCCCTCTGGAAAGTGACGTTGTTCGTTGTCACACGATAATTTCCAGATGAGATAGAAATCCAGTTTTCCAAAGGGGCATCAATCTCTCTATGCATCTCACTATGTGTGGATGCACCTTCAAGCTTTCCAACAGACAGATGATAAATCTGTGAGAGGTTGAATCGGAAGCTTTCCGGTAGTCAATCCAGGCCATTGACAGGACGCGCTGGTGGACTGCAGCATCTTTATAGACGCACCTGTCAATTAGCAGGTTCTCTCCACAGCCTGCTACACCTTTTTTCGACCGCCTTCTGGATTTTCCCCGCAAGTGTCTCGGCATTTTGTTGACACGCAGGGATGCTTCTCAGGCTATTAACCAGTGAAACCTTGGCACCTCCAAGAGCGCCGATGATCAAGACGATTAGCCGAACAGAATATTCCGGGTATAACCGTCGCAACTCCCTTATAAGGTCTTTATACCTCTCTTTTTTTATTTCTTCTTGGCTGTGACGTTTTTGTCAGCTGGTGCCGAAAATTCGATAACGAACATTGTTCGTTTCTCGAAGTCAAGGAAAACTATATCAGGCCTCGAGTGCGCAACAGAAAAAATTGTCGAGAATATGAAGTTCCAGTATATGCGGCACTTCTCATTTTCGACAATTGACTCTATTTCTCTAGGAGCGTTTGGCGGAGAAGTATTTGGGCTAATGTCTTAAGAGTGACACAGATGGTAATAAAGCACTCTTAATGCCGCATTGTGCCTTTGGATGTAGGTCATTCCCGCATGAGTTGGACAACTAGATAGTATGTGTCCTAGATACTCGGGGTGTGCATGACACGTTCTGCAGCTATCATCGGGAATGTCTTGGCTCAAAATGTGGCGACGGTATGCTAGAGTGGAAATGACACCGTCTTGACATGCCAAAATGAAGCCCTCCGTGCCCAACTTCAATCCGGGTGATTTAAGGAAAGCAAACGTTAGCTCATACGATATCGATTGATCTTCCACATTTCTGTGGAAGATGCCGTGCATCCTCTTGTCGAGGAGCTGTTTGCGGAAGTATTTTCTCCTGTGCTTTCTTAATCCGGGCCTCCAGGATTGATTATTCAAGATGGATAAGATTTGATGCATTTTGCTCACTCCTGATATTGAAGTCAAGGCCGAGTGTTTCAGCAGCCTCCTCCGCTGCTTTGTACAGAAACGCCCCTTTGCCCACATCTTCGTGTTTCCTGACCATTTTAAGAAGAGGGTATTGTCCATTTGCGACTATATGTGCTGTACCCAGAATAATCCTGTTGTGAAGACATTCAAGATTCAGTATTCCGCGATCACCTTGACGGCGTGAAATGTAAAGTCGCGGAACAGAAGACTTAAGGTGCATGCTTTTTTTCATGCGCAGACCTTTCGGGACCCGATACCGAGGGATCTGAGCTCGTCCTTCGTCCATGGAACTACTCCAAATGAATAGAGTACTACTGGGACGGCAAACATGTTCGTCGCAGATACTTTCTTCCTCGTCGACAGTTTGGAAGACCAAATCCGTCGGTTGAGACGTTTGTATCTGCATCGGAGATTATTCTTTGTAGAGGTCACGTCCTGAATGCGGGTCTGTGGCACGCCCAGGTATGTGTAGGTCTCTCCAGCGCCAAGGAGCGCTTCTTTCGACGAGCTCAGGATCTTCGGGGATGCCATTAAGTTTTCCTTTCTTCAAATTAACCTTGGCGCATTTCTCTAACCCGAACTCCATTCCAATCTCTTGAGTGTACTCTTTGACAATGTCTAGAGCTAGATGTAGTTTCTATTGATTTTTAGCATAGGTCTTAAGATCTTCCATGTGAAATACATGAGTGACCTTATGCTTTCGGTTTCCAGGTTTGCCGCAGAGGTACCCTTCGGAATGGCGAAGTGCGAGAGATAGTGGCAATAATGTGAGGCAAAAGAGGAGAGGGCTCATGGTGTCGCCCTGAAACACACCTCTCTGAAAGGTGACACTATTAGTGATCGCACGATGTTTTCCAGATAAGATAGTAAATCTGGTTTTGCAAAGCGGCATCAATCTCTCTATGCACCTCACGATGTGCCGATGAACCTTTAAGCTTTCCAACAGACAAATGCTAAGTCTATGGGAGGTTGAATCGAAAGCTTTCCGGTAATCAATCCAGGCCATCGATAGGTAACGCTGGTAGGATGCTGCGTCTTTCCAGACACATCTATCGATTAGCAGGTTCTCTCGACATCCTGCTACTCCTTCCTTTGAGCCGCGCTGTTCGTACATCTCTCGCCACACAGGTCCAATTATCCGAACAATCCTATGATTTAGGATAGCTGTGAAGATCGTATACAGTGTGTTCAGATAAGTTATTGGCCTGTAATTCTTAGGTTCAGCTAAGTTGCAAATGGCAGATATCCTCTCCTAAAAATGGTCAGGAAATTTGAGATGATTGCCAAAGGAGCGTTAGAAATAGCATTACTCCATCTAGATGCTTCACTTCTAAAAGCCGATGTAAAGAAAGCAGACGTAGAAAATTTTTGCCAGCAGCACTCAACAAGAAAATGCACATAAACTTTCATAGAAATGTATAAAAACAGTCCCTGTCGAAGGTGCAAACTTTTGCTTTCCTCAGATCATCAGGGCTTAATTCAGGTACAGAGAGTTTCATTTTCGCATGCCAGACTGTCATTTCCACTTTCGTATGCCGTGACCGCATTTTATGTCAAGAAGTTTTCAGCGATAGGTGCAAAGCATGTCATACACACGCTGAGTACCTAGATCCCATACTATCCGGGTGTCCCACTCACGCTGGAACGACGTATCTCTACAGACATAATGCGGCCCTAAGAGTGTTTTATTACCATCTTTGTCGCTCTTACGGTACTGGCCGTGACCCTACCCTGCCAAACGCTCCAAAGGAAATAGTGTCAATTGTCCAAAACGAGAAGTGCCAAATTTTCTGGAACTACGATTTTCGGACAGCTGTCTCCGTTGCACAAAAATATGCCGAACCACTTACGAGATGGATACAGAAAGCTATCATCCTTGGGTCGCTTCGTGTCCTCAAGACACACGAGGGTTTCACCAGCCTGTCGTTGTGGTTTCATCATGCCCTGTGACCACCCATCTCACGGTCGTGAGACGTGGCCGTAGGTGTGATTTACCGCGGTTCTACTGGGAGGTGGTTGTTTAATAATTTTTCCAAATTTTCTTCTCAAATTTAAATTTTAAACCAACATTGAAAAAATGTATTTTTCAATACTCGCAATCAGTCAAGGGATCGTTCAAAAATACGTAACGCTTTTTCTGACAATTTTGTTCTCCCCCCGCCCCTATAAATGAGTAATGAAAAATCAGATGGCATTTTACAGTTACATAAAATTTAGTCCTCGGAGCGCGTGGCGGACCCTGGTTAGGTGGGTAAGTAAAGAATAGTGCATTTCGTGACTAGGCGCCCTTGCCTACGACTCGTTACAAAAACATGGCGCGAGTTTCAAAAAGAAAAGTCGTCAGTCCACAGGAATCACGAACGATACTTTTCAGAACAAAATCATAAATGGCGTGATTTCATTGTCTCCATGGAAAAATGCAAAATCACGTTTTGAGTCGGTGAAGGTACGCATGAGCTCTACTGCATTTTTGTTCTAACGAGCGTGAATGAGACAACAAAGTATAATGTGCGAGGCGATAGGAACACGCTATACTCTTCGTTAGAAACATCGACTCACCAATCCGCTATGAATTCTCTTTCTATCTTTGTCATCCACGTCTCTCTCTAGCGTTACGAAAATACACGGAGCACGCTCAAACAAGGCTCTTTTTTTAACTCTACGTCACGCCGTGCTTACTGAACCCTATTTTGTAACTCATCCAACGCACCGCCAGACGCCGCTCAAAAAGCGTACTTTTGCGTTTGTCTATGGAGGCATGAAAACACGCCATTTTTATGATTGCGTTCTGAAAAATACCTTTAAAGGTGAGACGAGGAGCTCAGAAAGCACCTAGATATGACGTAAGAAGGGGTGAATGAGGTCGGGATCTGAGAAGATCAAGGAATCCAAGAATATACAGGATGACGTTGTGGAAATCTGAAAGAGTGTTTGTGCTCTCGGAAGATCTATCCCGATGTCAATGAGTACAAACCACTGTAAGGATTGTAAACTCAGCGAATAAAGGACAGTGTAACATTATTTTCAATGACAAGTGGCTTTGTAATTTTTTCATCCACCCTCTCATTTGATGTTCGACAGTGGAATCCTTTTGGTGGGTAACAGTCCTCGTGAGTATTTTCCTCAGGGTTCTCGCTATTTTTGCTCACATTAGACACATGAGACACATCTTCATGCAAAAAATGATGTCAGAAGACTTTGTACTTTTTGCTCTGGGCGTGGTAACAGGCTCATTTTGAGTAAAAACTCCTAATTTGGTATGTATTCACATAACAACCTCCTTATCAATATTTTTCCATAGGATTATCACCATTTTTTATCGCATAAGACACGAGATACATCTCTATGCTAAAGAAGAGGTCGATAGACCTAGTACTTTTTGCCCTAGACGTGGTAACAGATTCATTTTGAGTGAAAAGGCCTAAATTTTGATGAATTGACATAGCAACGTTACGATGACCATTTTTCTCACACTATTTTTCCTTGTATTAGACATGTGAAACACACACAGAAAAACAGTGGGATAAATTTTGTTGCAGCTCATTTGTTATGTGCTCGAAAGGAAATTTTTTTCTCAAAATGAGAATCCTTTAAGTGTGAAACTTAAAGGAAACCATTTTGACTGCTATTTAACAATAAAGTTATTTCTACTCATGTCAAATATATAAATTGAAATAATGTTGTCTGCGTCTGTCTTTATTAAATAAAATGATACATCATAGATCTTGAATTTTTCTCAGTTTCATCACGCACATAAATGTTACATTTTTCTTACTTTTGGACGTTAACAAAAAAATGTTGATATGAAAATAAAATAATTTAATTCATTTATGTGACAAATATGTCCAGAAAATGTGCTAAATCGAATGTTACAGAAAATTCGAGTCAAATTTTTTATGTTTTATAAATGTTGAAAAAATATTATAAGTACGGTGTAAATGAAAAAAATTGTGTCATTCATATTGAATTTACGCGACTGTTGGATCTCGCGCTTCGCGCTCGATCATATATTTATCTCGCGCTTCGCGCTCGATTATGTATTCACCTCGCGCTACGCGCTCGGGCGTATTTGCCTCGCGCTTTACGCTAGGCTCCTCTAGATTTTTGAACTTCGTGTTCGACTTCGATGAAAAGAAAAAGTTTGTTTGCAAATATTATAAAATTATCAAAACCTCTACATATTAAGTGATTGTTAAATTTGCTTTTATTTTAGACTGAAAAGGAACTTTATTTACTCAAGGTTCTATCGACCTTAAGGAACACATTCTCATCCAGACACTCGCGCTTCGCGCTCGATATTTGATTTGAAAATCATTTGAACCGTATGATAGAAACAAAAAAGTTTGAGCGCACTTACGGCGCGGCGTGCGATTTCGTAAATACACTGAGCGCGCACTTTGTGCTTCGTGTTATATGTTCTTCATATACAAATTACTAAATTTGTATTTGATTTCAAATGAAAAGTAATGATATAATTCAGGCGACAAATTTTATTAGTTAACATTTTATTTTAGCTTGTGCCGTTTATCAAAAAAGTTAATTTTTTCATTTTGAATATATTCTTACCACAAAAATTGATTACGTGTGTGTAAGTCTTTTTTGAATGCACAATTTTTGTTCATTTATATGTTTTCGTACCTTGCATTTTTTTTTCAAAAATTTGATTTTTTTTTCTGTCAATGTTATTTTCAGGAATAAAACAAAAACCACGCATCCTATCGAAACATGAGTCACAATAAATTTGTACCTCTTCCTTGGATGAACAAATTTGGTTTCGGTCATTTTTTCGTAGCTGGTAATATTCGTCTGAAAATTTGATTTTTCTATTTTCAATGCTGTTTTTTACGAATAAAACAAAAACTACGCGTCATATCAAAAAGTGAATGATAAGAAATTTGTAGATCTTTTTTAGGTGCACAATTTTGGTGAGATGATCTTTTCTGGTATCTTGCATAGTTTTACAGCAAAATGGCTTTTTTGATTTTTCATTAATTTTTTGTGCGATCAAAATTTGAATTTTTTATTTTTCGAAAAATTCAAAAAGTTGTCATGAAAATATTATAGGGTGTTCAAAAATCAACGTTTTTCTCCTCTTGACTTTTTTTCATATCGTGCGTTTTTCGGCTTAAAATGTTCATTTTCGTTTGTTTTTTGGAATTTTGAAAATGCTATAACTTCAGTAATTTTTTTTTTATCACGAAAAGTCATAAGAATATTTTGTTCGTCATTTTGCGTACTACTAATAACCGTACATAGAATTTTCAAATCTTCCAAAAAAGTGGTCTCAAAAATTTTCAAAATGTGCTCACTTTTTGGATTTTCATCCAAAATAGCTGGTTAACGAACTCGTTCTCTATTTTTCGGCCATAAAAAAGTTTGCCAAAGCTCAATCAAATCTGATCATTTTTTCGAAAGTTATCGTGGCTACAGACAGACAGACAGACAGACAGACAGACTACAGACAGACAGACACCTTCGTAAAAATCGTTTTTTCTGACTCAGGAGGTCTCAAAACGTGGAGATTTGATGAAAACCGACTATGTCAAATTTTACATAAAACCAATACCTTCTCATTAGAATGAGAATGTAAAAAGCGGGTTTTGAAAATGCAAGTAGGCTGTTATTGCACACAACAATTCAAGTGTAATTGTAAAGAATGCGGTATATTTGCGTTTGGACGATTTGAGAAAATTTTTGGAGAATTGCACAATAAGTTAAGGATGCTTAAAACTTTAACTCAATTATGACAAGTCTTTTGGCAAAGCGCGAAACAAGAAATGCTCAGTTGGATTTATAATTGCCACACCTACGGTGAATATAAATATATAGACGCGCCTGCAAAAAAGGATTTCGTATCATATTTAGATGTAAATTAAGTCGGTAAAATCTCCCTCTCTCCCACTCCCCTTACATCTTTCTACTTCCCTTCCCATCCATAATTCCCCTCTTCTCACTTCCCCTGCTTCACCTGATATCACACCCGCACTTCCCCTTTCACCAGCCCTCACTAACACACACTTCACTACTTCTCTCCACACTGAGCGCCACTCACTTCCCTTCTCCCACTATCCCTCCCTGACTCACCCCTACTTCCCTTTTTATCACTTTCCCTTCTCCTACTTCCACTGACTACCCCTCCCCTGAACAAAGTACGAACGAACGGACACCCGGCCGAAACTATAAGGGCTTCTGCACGGGGCTGCGAAATCCTAAAAATGTCCAAATTTTAATAAATAACTAAAGATTCTTCAATTTCAGGCAGCCAGAATTATAAAATCATCCCATTTTGAATTAGACTACATGTTGGGAAGAAAAATTACATTTTACTGTATGGCTGTTGGTGTTCCGAGGCCTGAAATCACTTGGTTTAAAGATGGTATCGAATTGTACCATCACAGTTTCTTCCAGGTGATATTATAATTACTTATAATGATAACTTATTGATGTTAAAAAAAAAAATAAAAAAATTTCTATCTAATTTCTATATTTTAATATAAAAAATTTTTCAGGTCCATGAATGGCCAAAGGGAAATGATACAGTGAAATCTAAAATGGAAATTGATCCTGCGACGCAAAAGGATGCAGGTTATTATGAATGCCAGGCTGACAATCAGTATGCAGTGGATCGACGTGGCTTCAAAACCGATTATGTTATGTTCTCTTATTAAGAATAAGCTTCCATCGCGAATTACACCTACAGTAGGATGTCTCGGATCGGACCTTCAATTTTTCGTTTTTGTATCTGAACTTTAGTATAATTGATATTCGCAATTCGTTATTTTTATAGGACGATAAAAAATGGTTACAAACATTATAATTATTACCATATATGTGGATTTTTAAACTTGTAAATATTGAAAATTCCAAAAGTCTAATACAAGAGGTTCTAGACGCAGAAAAATGAACGATCAAACGTAAATCTTCAATAGTATATTATATATACCAAGGAGGGAAATAGTCTTTTTATCCGAGCGTGAGTTTGTAACAACGAGGCGTAGACGAGCGCGAAGCGCGAGTCAAAGCCTCCTTGGTGCATACGATACTTTATGTAAGAAAGGTATGATTCACAAGTTTATCGCGCTTGAAATTTTAGGTTAGGTTAACGCGGTCATAACCGTACACGGGTGACTGCGAATGCGCTTGCGCACAGTACGAGAGTGAGCCTATATTACTCATAGGAGCGTTATTGACTCAATATTGTACTGTACGCATGCGCATTCGCTCTCGCTCCTCCTATTGTGTAAACGCATACTGTCGAAACTAAAATACGCTGATAAATCACGTAAATCATGCCTGCGTTTCATAAAGTATAATATAGTACTGTGGAACATAAATATATTAACGCATAATATCTGCTATCGTTTTTCACATATTAGGCGTGAAAATGTGTGTATATAAAACGTAAACTTCCGAGATGTTAGACTGAAACAGCGAAGATGTTAAAGTAGTTGTCCGAGTGTAGGCAAACGCCATACCTCTATCGGCCACTTGATGAAGCAGTCGACTTCATGAAAAATTCTGTCGACATCTGCCTTTATTTGATGAAGCTTATAGTCAATGTTTCGTGTCGTATGTGAACTTCTGGAACAATGATTATTATTAATATTTTGGTTACACAATAGTAATAAAAATGCTGTAAATTGTTTGTATAGAGTAAAATAATAATTGATAAGAGTGTGTGCCCAAAAGTTAAACATTAAATCGGTTAAACCTAAATATCTAAATGTTAAGTGTGAATATCAATTTTTCTTCATGATGAAGTTCTGAACTATAAAATGAAGGATAATTCCATTCGTTTGCTTCTTAAAGTCATATGATTGGTCTTAAAATTATAAGTTTCCAATACATCTATCTAAAATTAATGAATTTTGATATTCAATTTGTTCAATTCTAAATGGTTTCGATTTCAAAGTTAGAATTATCAAATTTCTAATTGGTCAATATGAAAGAATACGATTTTAAGTCTTATATTTAATACGTTTTAAAATTTTTATTCGTCAATATTTCTATTTGGAAGCGCATAATGTTAAAAAAAATCACTTTCTAAATCAAAATTTTTTAAGGATTTCATGTTTAAATTATTCAAACCTAAATAGAATGTCTTATTTTTTAAAGAGTCCACTGTGCAATTTCTTATTATGAATGCTGTACCTTATTGCAAAATTATTTTTTTAATTTGTAGCCGAAAGAATATTTAACAATTAATTAAAGATTTTTTTTAATCACTTCAAAGTATTGATCAATTATTAACGCTTTTATTTTTTTGGATACTGTAAGTTTAATTTTTGAATTTTTCACATGATTGGATTGAATCGTTCTTCAAGATTTCGAGAAACGAACTATATTCGTGATCGAATTCTCGGCTCCGTCCGAATACAACATCACTGCCAAGGAGAAAGAAAAAGAGGAGAGGTATCAAGACCTTAAAAGAGAGCTGCAACGACTGTACTCAAAATATTCGGTACATGTAATTGTCCTTGTGATAGGTGCTCTCGGAGGTGCGAAACTATCACTGGTTCGTAACCTTAAAGCCATACCCGCGTGCCAAAAATATGCCAAGGCACTTGCGAGATGGATGCAGAAAGCTGTTATCCTTGGGTCGCTTCGTGTCCTCAATACACACGATGGTTTCGCCGGCCTGTCGTTGTGATTTCATCGTGCCCTGTGACCATCCATCTCACGGTTGTGAGACATGGCCATGGGTGTGATTTACCGCGGTTCTACTGGGAGCCAGTGTCATTTTTTAGGTGGCAGTTGCTCTCAGTGATACCCAGCGGTGGTTGTTTAAGCCTTTTTTTTATATATAAATTGTATGAGACCGATTTTCAATTTTAAAAGATTTAAAACAAAAATAATTGAATCTGTAAGGTCAAGTAAATGATTTTCAAACTAGAAGGGATTAAATTCGATAACAGTCAATTATAAACTCTTCAGTGGAATTATAATTAAGACAAAAAATCGCTTATTTTTAAATTTGGTTAATTTAGGTACACAAAATTATCAGAATTCAAAATATGTAGTGAAACGTGAAGAAAGGAAAATCTTCCTAAATATTTCCCAACCTCTTGTCCTCAAAGTCACATTTTTAGTACTAGAGACTAAATTTATGCTAAAAAGTTTTGTTTAAAGTATTTGGTTTTAGATACAGTACAACCTCCGAATAATACCGTGCTCGGCCTTGTAGGGGAATATAATTCCGAGAAATGAGTTACCCCCACCCATGGTCTGAAATCGTCACGAAAAATTCTCGGCTCAACCTCCGAATAGGACCGCTTGCGCTCGATGAATTTCACGTGCAAATTGTGGCAATCTAACATAGATTGCATAGTTCTAATCCAGTTTTTTAATGTAGAATTCGTGTAATGCCTGGTAAGTACATGTGAATTATGGTTCCTTAATTACATCTTGTGTATGATATTAGTAAAAATTAGATTTTTCGAGTAAACGAAGTAAACGTTACCTTTTTTTGAGACAATTAAACATTTGTATTAATATATGTGTATAAAAAATGTGTAAATATTAATAAGTATTAACAATAGATTAATGAGATTACAATCAGGGCCTATTTATTACAAATACTTGATTTCGACATAAAATGATCCACACGTACACCTGGTAGTAAATATCCACCTAGAAACACTACCCGAATCGGGTAGTGAGGCAATGAACTTTCGAGTTCGAAATGCTAATCAATGTATGTATGTATTGCAGATGAAAGGCCAAGAGAACTAGTTAAAGATACAAGAGTCATGAGGGGTTCCGAACGCAATACTGATCATTACCTTTTAGTCACAAAAAAAAATTAGGGCGGGGATGGAGAAGAAAGAGAACAAAAAAAACGAAACAAACGCAAATCAAGATTGAAAATTTACAGAAACCGGAAGAGCGAATAGAGTTTCAGAATAAGATAAACGAACGCATAGATGAGACAACTTGGAAGGCGCTTAGCAGAAATAAAGATATAGATGGCGCGTGGACTTTGTTACGGGATATCATCGTTAAAACTGCAATTTAAGTGTGTGGTACGGCAGCGCCGAAGATCATGTACAGATCAGATATTTAGCTTAAGACAGATCACAGAAAAAAGCCTGAGAGTAGGAAAGAAAGTTTTCTGTGCATTTGTTGACCTAGAAAAAGCATTTAACAAGGTAAATAGAAGTAAACTTTGGGAAGTCCTTAAACAGTACGGAGTCAATGGATGGCTCCTACAAGCAATAAAAGCAATATATGGGGCGTTATTTCTCAAGTGTGCCCACTCAAAAAGTCAAAGTTGTCCGATCTAAGTTAAACTTAGGCAAAGCGTTGTGCTATTGGATAGTAGTTTATGGGGAAAAAATTTTGTCATTCGGATAAGTATTGACCGAGGGGTAGGGGGTGAAATTTTTGGGATTTTCGTGGATGACGTCTATTTCGGCGATTTTTAACTCTTCTAATAGCGATAAAAAAATTTTTGTCCAGTACAGTTTCGATAGAGCTTTTCACGCCCTTTCGATTGGTGGATTGGTGCTACGCATTTTTTCGAAAAATAAATATTTGACCTTCAAAAATGAAGGTCAAAAATAAATTTGACTTTTTTTCGAAATAAGACAGGTTTTTTTGTTTTTTTTTTTGTCTTAACAGAAAGCTTAGGTTTTTTCCTATACGATTATGTAGATTCGAAAGTGGGATTCAAATTTTTAATTTATGAAAATAAGCGTTGAGTACTCCGGTACGCGCATGACGCTGCCGCTAGAGTACCGCGGCGCACCGTGGTGCTTTCATGGTACTATTTTTACGAAAAGTAATAATATATGCTAGTATATTTGATCGCTCTCTGCATTTTACAGGGTTGAGACTGCCATTATTTGAATGCCTGCATTACGTTCACTGATGAATTTTGAAAAAAAATTTTGAATTTCAGAAAATCAAGTTATTGAACAAGTGGTCAGGTCGAAAAAGAGGTTTCATGAATTAACTAAAATTAAAGCTTGGAGATTTTTTTATGCTGATGGCTCCTCTTCCATCTGCCTTTCTTTCAGTCTTTCGTTTTTTTTAGTGACAGTTGTTTTCACTTTGTTTTCTACTTTTCTTTTCTTCTCTTTTGGGAAGTAGTCGCATTCCGTGGCTGAGGAAAATTTCTTCAATTGAAGTCTCCCATCTTCAGTAGGTATAAATGTATGGTATTGCAAAGTCCCTTTGATTGTCACTGCAGCACCGAATCTGCTTTTCAGATCTTCAGCAGTGGCTTCGTGATCTTCCTTGCTACTAAAAATGATTTCAGTTTCCTTTCAGTACTTCTTTGGCCACAGAAATAGGGATGAAGCATCTAGCATGCGCACTTTAGCGGAACATTATAGGCTAAACCTTGCTGCATTTCGTTTAACATTCGTCCCTATGCCATCACATGCTCCCTTACCATGAGCGGTAGGATGGTAATGCCACTCAGCTGGAATTCCGAAATCTACCTTATGAGCTAGGATATTAGAAATGAGCATGTGAGCATAGGGGCGACTGTTAAACGAAATGCAGCAAGGTTTAGCCTACAATGTTCCGCTGAAGATCGCATCCTAGAAGCTTCATCCTTATTTCAGTGGGCAAAGAAGTACTGCAAGGAAACTGAAATCATTTTTAGTAGCAAGGAAGATCACGAAGCCACTGCTGAAGATCTGGAAAGCAGATTCGGCGCTGCAGTGACAATCAAAGGGACTTTGCAATACCATGCATTTATACCTACTGAAGACGGGAGACTTCAATTGAAGAAATTTTCCTCAGCCACGGAATGCGAAGAAACGAAAAGTAGAAAACAAAGTGAAAACAACTGTTACTAAAAAAACAAAAGGCTGAAAGAAAGGCAGATAGAAGACTAGGCATCAGCATAAAAAAATCTCCAAGCTTTAATTTTAGTTAATTCATGAAACCACTTTTTCGACCAGACCACTTATTCAATAACTTGATTTTCCGAAATTCAACATTTTTTTCAAAATTCGTCAGTGAACGTAATGCAAACATTTAAATAATGGCAGTATCAACCCTGTAAAATGCAGGGAGCGATCATATATACTAGCATATATTATTACTTTTCGTAAAAACAGTATCATGAAGGCACTACGGTGCGCCGCGGGGCTCTAGCGCCAGCGTCATGCGCGTACCGGAGTACTCAAAGCTTCTTTTCATAAATAAAAAATTTGAATCCCACTTTCTAATCGACATAGTCTTATAGGAAAAACCCTAAGCTTTCCGTTAAGACCAAAAAAAAAAACAAACAAAAAGACCTGTCTTATTTCGAAAAAAAGTCAAATTTTTTTTGACCTTCATTTTTGAAGGTCAAATATTTATTTTTTGAAAAAATGCGTAGCACCAATCGAATGGGCGTCAAAAACTCTATCGAAACTGTACTGGTCAAAATTTTTTTCATCGCTAGTAGAAGAGTTAAAAATCGCCGAAATAGACGATATCCACGAAAATCCGAAAAATTTCACCCCCTCCCCCTCGGTCAATACTTATCCGAATGACAAAATTTTTCCCCCATAAACTACTATCCAATAGCACAACGCTTTGCCTATGTTTAACTTAGATCGGACAACTTTGACTTTTTGAGTGGGTACACTTGAGAAATAACGCCCCATGTTAGAGGTAGTAAAGCGAGTGTAAGGGTAAATGGGAAACTGAGTGACTGGTTCGATATTATGCAAGGCGTTAAACAAGGATGTGTTATGTCCTCATGGCTATTTATCATATTTATGGATAAGTATCTAAGAATGGCCCTCTTCAACGAAGAAGGTGTAGATCTCGAAACAGTGAGAGTACGTGGCCCAGCTAACACAGTTACTAGTCCGAATAGTCACATAATTGTAACAAGATTAAAAAAACCAGTCACTGGTGACTTCCATGCTGGTCACCCAGTGACAATATATTTCCCACTCAAAGTAGTAACAAATTACAAGCGAAGCAGGTAACATTATCCCGCCATTGTAATCACATGCTTGTAACAAAGTGATGTTTGGAAACGCAACGTGCAATGACAGCTTAACCTCAAAATATACATCATTTCGGAATTATAATTATGAATATTTTTGCAAAAATGTTGGAAAGGAACATAATTAAACGATAAATAAGTTCCAGAAAAGGGAGATAATATGTGAACAAAGCTTTTATAAAAAAACAGATATTTATCAGCTGAACCCTTACGAAAAAGAAATTACATTATAGAGGTTAGACCCAAAATGTATATGTATAAATGAAGATCGCTGCCGGCTGTTACCGCCATGTTACTAGTCTGACAGGGAACGGTTGCAAACAAGCCTCCCTAGTAAACTACGGCGATTATGCCGTTACCTGCTAGGAGACTGAGATACAAGTAACAATTCCTCTGATAACATGTGATCATTCAGGAACCTTTCAGGATGGTAACAGGTTAGCTGGGGGGTTAGCTTTCGCAGATGACAAGATTGTTATGGCAGAATCAATCGACGACTTGCAAAGAATGTTGAATAAATGTAACGAAGAACATGGGCCTCAAAATTAACGTAAATAAAACAAAAATCATGGTGTTTGCGGGAAAAAATGAGAAAACAATATGCGACATTGTCCTAAATGATGACAGATTAGAACAAGTTGACAAGTACGTATATCTGGGTAGCCTATATTCACTAGCGACGGAAAAATAGATGGGGAGTTAGATAGCCGCATAAATAAGGGTAAACAGGTTATCGGTAGAAATGGTCCATTCCCAGGAAAAAAGAACCCATTGAAAAGGCGACTCCGTGAATTGCATATCTGTCATTTGCAGATTGAGATTTTTAAAACTGAATTGGTTTGCGACTATGTGAATCGGTCAGTTTCTCGAATGGCTTCGAATCTTCAATGTACTACAATGTCCATTTCAAGCAAAGTCATATTGAATCGGTTTACCTCTTTTTGAATGAGACCGATTATTTTCAGGTTAGGCTATAAGGTTAGGTTATAAATTATTGATAGATTAAGAGAAATCACACGCAAGGCTACTGGATTCCTTTTGCTATTTTAGTTCTAGAGGATGTGAAGGCTTTTGTGGTTTATAAGTCTGTCAAAAAAATAATAAGGAGCAAAATTCTGTTAAAAACCAATCGGCGGCAATCTGGAATTCCAGTGACAGATACGTTATTCAAACGACTTCGAAAGCCATTCAAAGAAAGTGAATGGATTTTTGTTTCCTGGGTTCTCAGAAATAAAAACATATCAAAAAAAGCTAAAATGGCCATACATAATTCTATATTCGTACCGACTGTACTATACGGTAGCGAGACATGGACCTGTCAAGAAAAGGGCATGAGTAAAATTAACGCGATTGGCATGAAACCTCTGCGCACAATATGCGGGAAAACACTAATGGACAAAGTCCGAAATGACCTAATCCTCCAAGAATGTGGTACAGGAGAGACACTAGTTGACATATCGGAAAGAAATCAGTTAAGATGGTTCGGACATCTTGAAAGAATGAAAGATGAACGACTGACCAAACAAGTGTATAAAGGTAAAGTAAATGGCAGAATGCCCAGAGGTAGACCGCCGAAAGAATGGTTAGAATCTGTGAATGAGACATTAATCCGAAGAGACATAAGAAGCCATAGAAATACGAGAGCTTGCATGAAAAAATGCATGGACGTGAAGAAAGCTAGAGTAGTATGCCAGGACAGAAAAGTGTGGCGACAAATAATTTGTATACAGAGTGACAATATAGTGAATGGCGCCTGAAACAAAGACCTTGGATACTAATGGGCCCAAGGGGGGAACCACACATAATAATTTTGTGAGGCTCTTCACTTGGGGTGATCGCTAGAGAGATTGATTAGCAACCTGGTTCGGAGCAGTGTTGCGGAATGAACGTGTCATTTAAATAAATAACACGAGAATTCTAAATCAATCTAAAATATTTATACCTTACACCTATAGTTTACAAACTAAATCTAAATAACATCGTTCGTAGCAGTTTCTTATAAAATTTCTTACAATTCTAAGTCAGGTAGGAACACAGTATTTGGAAAACTGTAATTCAACTAATACAGTTAACATTTATAATAAATTCGTATCAAACACAGCACTTGAGTACTTCAAAAGAATAGAAAGAAAGAGACAGAGGTGCGTCCGTAAATAGGTGCGTCTGCGTTTTCGATAGATGCGTATCCTTGCGCAAGTGAATTCACCTTCTTAAGAGGAAAAGAGACAGACTATTCTGATTTCTATCTCTTTCACTCTTGTTGATTTTCTGCAGGCAAGCGCTGCAGACGAAAAAAATGGACTGATACTCACAAAAACGCCAAAAATAAATAAAATTAAAAGAAAATTCCCATTATCCCTAAAAGGAAGGACATTTGGGTTGTGCGAAGGACTTAGAAGGACACGACTAAAAAGAAGGACAAATCCTTCCAAGGAAGGACGTTTGGCAACCCTATATATACCCATCCACACACTACTATTTTCCAACCGAGCAAGTCACGCCTACCCCGAAAGGGAAATGGCTTAATGGAATAATAATAAAAAAAATCTGCCCACTTTGCGGGCACATTCTCATCGTGCGCTTCGCTCGCAAGTTTGAGCGCGCCTAGGGCGCGCACCTGTTGGATCTCGTTAAAGCTCGATAATGTATTCACTTCGCGCTACGCGCTCGGACACATTTGCCTGATGCTTTAAGCTCGGTTCCTCTGGGTTTTCGCACTTCGTGTGCTCGCTATTACGCGCTTCGCGGGCTAACACTCTCTTAGTAAGCTTCATCGTTATGACCTGCTTTTGGTCTAATTATGTACGTTTTACATAAAAAGAAGAACTAATTTACTTAAGGTTTAATCGACCTTAAGAAACACATTCTCATCAAGACACTCGCGCTTCGCGCTCGATATTTGATTTAAAAATCATGTAAACCTCGCGCTCCACGCTCGTTTCTGTAAATAAGCAAAGTTTTGATGAGAATGTGCCCACTTATCGGGCTGATTTTTTCACTGTTAATGTTCTTTTTTACAAATAAAAAAAATACTACACATCCTATCAAAAAGTGACCAACAACAAATTTGTAGATCTTTTTTTTACGCACAAATTTTGTTTGATCATCATTTGTCGTATCTTGCATAGTTTGACCGTACAATTGAATTTTTGGATTTTTCATTATTTTTTGTGCAATAAAAATGTGAATTTTCGATTTTTCAAGAAAATTCAAAAAGTCATTAAGATAATCTTGTAGGTCGTGAAAAAAGAAACATTTTTCTTATCGTGATTTTTTTTCGCATCATGCGTTGATTGGCTCAAAATGTTAATTTTCGTTTTTTTTTTAATTTTGAAAATGCTATAACTACGACAATTTTTCTGTTATCGGAAAAAGTCATGAGAATAAATTGTTCGAATTTCCATTTGCTACGAAGAGCCGAAAATAAAAATTTTTTATTTTGAAAAAAATGGTCACAAAAATTTTAAAAATGCTCTAACTTTTTGAAATTTCGTCCAAAATAGCTGGTTGACGAACTCGTCCTTTCTTTTCACACTCTTATAAAGTGTGCCAAGGGGCAATCCAATCGGATAATTTCTTCAAATTGCATCGTGTTTACAGACTACAACGACGACAACGACAGACAGACACCGACGTAAAAACTATTTTTTCTGACTCAGGGGGCCTCAAAATGTCGACATTTGACGGAATCCGCGAAAGTCATTTGTCACATAAAACCAATACCTTCTCATTATGATGATAATGTAAAAAACAATCAATTGTAATTTTCATTACTGTACTATTATTCAAAGTATAAATTAAGATCAAAACGCAATTTCCACGCGCGAGCTTATTCGGAGGTTCGCCCCCGATTCCATGATGCGTGAAAGAGTGGGGGCAACTTTCGAACGAAGATTAGGAGAAGCGGTCTTATTCGGAGAGGGCCTATTCAGAGGTTGCACTGTATGATGAAATAGATATTATAGTATTTTATTTAAAATCTAAGAATTTTTAGATATAAGCAAAGTTAGAATATAAAAAGTCGAATCACCCACGCAGATGAATGTGTACAATAAAGAATCATTTTTCGTAATAAACTTCTTTCACTTACTGAAATATGCAATCCTTGAAAATTTTTAATTTCTCTTCTAAATTCTAAAATTCAGAGTAGATTTCAATTCGATCAAAATAATATTGTTTTCTAAAAGCTTTTAAAGTTCGGCTCTTAAATTAGAGAATTCGGTTTCCCGTCGTTCTCTGAAATCAAACAAACTTCTATACACGACTTTTATTTAAAAAATTGATTGTAAAGACCAAAAAATTTTTTTAAAGAGAATTAAGGAAAAGGAACCAAATCTGAACCAGTAGGGGAGAGTGGGGCTAAGTCGGCACTTTTTAAAAGTCGTTTTTTAATTTAACAAAAATTTTGTTTGAAAACGTATTGCGTATAGTTGGATCGAGAATTTAGTTGGCTAAAAAATGTTACTGATGATTTTGAAATAGGATGTTTTATTTATGAATTATTAGAAAAAAAGTGAAGTGATGGAAAATCTGTCGAGCGAAAAATTGTGGGGCTAAGCCGACACTCCCCTGGGGTTAAGTCGACACTAGACTATAATGCTTGAAGAAAGAAAAGGACACATTTTTCAACTTTTTATCATTCTAGCCGACTAAATTTTAGATTCAACAATACCTAATATGTTGACAAACAAAATTTTTTTACATTCTCATCCTATAATGAGAAGGTATTAGTTTGATGTAAAGTTGGACTTCGTCGGTTTTCATCAAATCTTCACGTTTTGAGACCCCCTTAGTCAGAAAAAACTATTTCTTCAAAGCTGTCTGTCTGTTTATATGTATGTCTGTATGTATGCCTGTATATCTGCTGTATCCTGTAGGCAGGATGACGTACTCGGTGTCGACTTAGCCCCACGCGTCAATTTTGTATATTGGTGTCCGAGAAACATTGAAAATCATCGGAAAATCAAAATTCATGTTCAGCACCGTTTTTTACGTAGGATAAGTATGCCTTGATTATAAAGGCCGATGATATACAAAAGAAATACATGATTTTCCACAAGCGCCGGGAAAAACTTTTTACCTTCGAAAACACTTGTTATGTCGTAAAATGTGCCATGCCATGCAGAATGCCACGAAACTCTGTCGATGAAGATAGGCCATTAGGGCCCACTTTTATTGAAAAAACGAATTTCACATGGTTTATATTTTTTTCTAAAAAAGCAAGTGTCGGCTTAGCCCCACTTTCAGCTTAGCCCTACTCTCTCCTATTCTTAGTTTTCTTTCCTTTGCACTTTAATGACTGCGTATACACTTTGTCAATATAGCGAAGGTCCCCCAGATCCTTTTTATTAGCAAATAATTGGATCTGAGTGGGGCAATGTATCTTCTATTTCAAATGCGGGGTCCACTGGACATATTTAGTATGCACTCGTATGACAGTTGATCTCTGAATGTCAAATTTATAAATAAACTAAAATCTTAAAAATCCATTGCAATTTTGATCAATTTTTCTGGAATTTCTACATTTTTACATTCTAATTCATGTGAGTGTAGTGGAATCGTCCAAATTTTCGATCTCTAATTTTTAACGGATCCTTACTCATATTTTTTTTGTAGCGACTTTTTTTCTGAGAAAGGAACGTTTTTTCTGTATTTAAAAAAATTTTCTTCGGAAAATTTGGTGCTCAGGCTGCTCTATTTTTATTATTTTTATCGGACATCTTACTGAAGAGGATTTATTGACTGAGGCTCAGAAGATATAGATATCCTATACAGAAGATATAGGCATCTGGCACGGAAGATATACAGTCGAGTTCTGAATTTGGTGAACAATATAAACGATTCCCCTTCCCTTCCACTCTCAAGGGGGGGGGGGGGGGTAATGATAATTTTAAAGTTATTTATTCGCTTTGAATTTTTATTATAAATTATATAAACATATTAATCACCAATCTTATAAACATTATTAACAAATGTTTAAATAGAAACCATGTTTTTATATTTACAAGCTGCGTCTTGCGTGTCATGGTATAATCATTATTCAACAAGTATAAAATATTCATAAAATTTTCGAAGTCAAGCATAAACTATAAAAAGATTATTTTTAAACAGCAAGGTGTCTATTTCCACTCTTTGTGATATTCATATTCCCGGTTCAAATCCGGGCTGAGGCAGATTTTTTCTTGTTCTTAAAAAATTATTTGTCTGATTTAATCATTTTAACAAATCAAAATTTGTATTAATGATAAATGTACTCTATTATTTTCAATGCTCTAAATTGAAAAATGAAGCAACAAATTTATAAATTTTCAAAATTATATCATTTTACGCAATTTTAAGTTAGAAAAATTAAAAATTGAAAAATTACAATTTTTTTAAATTTACCTTTTTTAAAATTAAAAGTTGAATTATTTTAATTTTAAATCTTTGTAAATGAATATCTGTTTAATTGTTATTTATACATCAAAATTTGTTTTGAAATCTTTTAAAACATTCTCTTAAAACTATATTTTTTTACTAAAAAATCAATTTTTTCCAAATTTATAACTGTTCAATTTTTATTTATTCATCAAAATTTGCGTCCCTTTTAAAATATTCTGTAAAAATTAATTTTTCAAAATAAAAATCATTCGCAATTTTCCCAGGAATCTCAAGACAATATTTGTATTATCTTAAGGGGCCATTCTACTATCTCACTTTTGAAAAATCGATTTTTTTTCTTTACATTTTTCGATAGGTTGTATATTCAGAAATATCTTATCAAAATTTCACGCAGAAATTCGGAGTCTTTCTATACTTTTGAGAGCTTGGAGCAAAAGCGCGTAGAGAGCTGAGTGCTTGTGAACATCGTAGCGTTTTTTCATTCTGTGCAGTTTCGTTTAGTGAAAATGTTAGATATAAAGTGAAAGAGATTATCAAATCAGGAGGATTCATTCAAACAAGCAGAAGGAATATTATATGGAGCAGGGATCGCTGATTAAGTGTAAGTAACTTTTTCTTACAATTTTTATGTTCCGAAAACTTTAAACGCATTTTTCTCGAAACAACGTTTTTGCGCACTGCGCGCACGATTTCTCAAAAAGTTTTCAAACGATTACATTCAATTTTTCTACGTTTATTCTAAATATAAATATCTACAGAGTGACGAAGCGGTTTTTAAAACTTTTAATTTTATCATAGTTATATTAGCAAAAAAGAGCAGAAAAAAAACACGATTTTTGGAAATTTTTTGTTTAAACTGCCGCCATTTTGTTATTTTGCAAAATAAAAAAATCCGCTTCGTCAATCCAGAGCTATGGTCATACTAAAAAAGAAAATTTCTGATTTATTTGTTTCAGATGATGCTGACTGGAGATATCGTGCGCGCAGTGGACATGCCTTTTTTTGATACACTTTGTTTATTGTTAAATAATACCTAATATAAATAATAATTTTATGTGAAAAGATTGTTTTTGCAAACATTGAGACAGCATAAATAAACGCTGAAAATTTTATTCAATTATATAAATTAGTTGTCGAAAAAAAATTCTGGAAAATAACCTTTTTTTGCCGAGATAGTAGAATGACCCCTTAAAACCTTTCAAAATCCTTAAAAGCTTAAAAATGTTATTTAAAAACTTCTAAACATCTCATCAACTTACTCATATTTTTTCTAAATGAATACATTTTTATTTGTTATTTGCACATCAATATTCAATATTTTCACTTGCAAATAAAATTTTTTTAATTTACAATTAACATTGTAAAGTTCAAAATTTAAGTTTAGCTCTGCGAAATTTTAACGATTCAAGGCTTTCTGTTTCAAACAATTCAGTTTCAAATTGTTTAGTTTTGAATATTTCATTTATAGTTGTTCATTTAAAATAAACGGTCAAGCATTGCTGACTATTAAAAAATTGTTACAAATTTTCAAATTGAACTCGTTAAAAATGGTATATTTTAGACTGAAACAACAGATAGTTTATAAAGTTTCAATCGGAAGTTTACATTTGATTAACTACTAAGGCTTTCGAATTGAAACAGTTCAATTTTTAACGTCAAAATCTGTAAATTGTTTAATTTTATCAGATTCTGAATCGCCCTATAAAATCAATCCATTATTGTTCAATTGCGAATACACGAACTACAGTTTAATTTTTAAAATCATTATTTAATTTATATTTACAGTTGATCAACTTAAAACATATTTTGTGAAAAAAATTTCAGTTTCAAAAAATATTAATCTTGTATTGTGTAAGTCTTCAAAACTGCATTTAACAGTCTTTTAATTGAAAATGTACCTTTAAAACTGAAGATGTAAAATGGAAAATTTTGATCGTAAAAGGTTTAAGAATTCCACAACAGAAACTGTAAAACTTATTTTAAATTGAATTATATATCTTGTGATATGAAATTTGTGATATTTTAAGTGATTGGATGGATTTTTCTTTGAAAAACTTGTAAAAATATCGGTCAAAAAATAAATTCACTGTCATTTCCCGCTCTCAACAAATTTCGATCATTTCCTGGTTTTCCGGTCCAGCGGCCACCCTGAGTTATGATATTTCTGAATATAATTATGCTTCTCGAATGATAATACGTATTTCGTGCTTGGTTGCTTAACAATTTTTCTTCAAAGAAACAATTAAAATAATATATAGTTCAATAATTCTGACATTGAAGTCTTTTAATTAACACAGTAAAAACTCTGGGATAAATTTGGTTGTACCTAATTTTCAGATGGGGTTCTACCTCGCTCGGATTTGGGCTACGAAAGTATCGCCTATTGTTTTTGCCGCAAAACCGTAAAAACAATGGACAGCAGGTGACGTTTCGTACCCCAAGTCTGAGGGAAACCATACCTTTTGTAGTGGTACCATTCACACTACAAGACTAATTTTTGTTGCAGGGAAATGGTACCATGAAATTAGCGTTAGATTCACACTTTGTTTTTTCTGCGAAATTTCTATTCAATACAGTAAACACATTTTAATGTTTTTAAAAATATTGATAAATTCCAAAATAGTAGGCTTTCTCCGAAGTTTTTGACTTCTTTTTAAAGATATTTTTAGTCTTTACGTTCTAGTTTCTTTTTTAAAATCAAATTAGTTTTTCCATTTTTTCATTTATGCACTTAAGGTAAACATCCCAGTAATCGTAACCTTAGTTTCAGTAATCGTGACGGCAATTTTCTTGCTTTTATGTGTGTAAATTCGTGAAGAGTAATATAGGCTTCAAATATCCTATTCGTCTGAAAGCAGCGAAAAATTTTTAGGGGACCTTATTCATTTGAAAGTGTCAATACGAATTAATTTCAGTGTCGGCCAATTCATTTTAATTTGCGAGATTTTAAGTCAAGCTCCAATTCGCCAGAATTCGCCAGCGCGAATACAGTTAAAAACTGGCCTATTCAATCGAATTCTTAAGGTATAACTAACGCGCAGGGGCATATAGGATCTGTTGTTATTATTATTATTATAATACCATTTCCCTTTCGGGGTAGGCGTGACTTGTTCGGTTGGAAAATAGTAGTGTGTATATGGGTATATAGGTATAAAGTAGGTAGGTATATAGGTATGAGGTAGATAGGTATATAGGTGTTAGGTATAGATATTTTAGATTGATCTGGAATTCTCGTGTTATTTATTTAAATGACACGTTTATTGCGCAACACTGCTCCGACCCAGGTTGCTGATCAATCTCTCTAGCGATCACCCCAAGTGAAGAGCCTCACAAAATTGTTATGTATGGTTCCCCACTTGGGCCCATTATTATCCAAGGTCTTTGTTTCAGGCTCATTCATTCTATTGTCACTCTGTTTACAAACTATTTGTCGCCACACTTTTCTGTCCTGGCATATTACTCTAGGTTCCTTCACGTCCATGCATTTTTTCATGAAAGCTCTTGTGTTTCTATGGCTTCTTATGTCTCTTCGGATTAATGTCTCATTTACAGATTCTAACCATTCGTTCGGCGGTCTACCTCTGGGCATTCTGTCATTTACTTTACCTTTATACACTTGTTTAGTCAGTCGTTCATCTTTCATTCTTTCAAGATGTCCGAAACATCTTAACTGATTTCTTTTCCATATGCCAACTAGTGTCTCTCCTGTACCACATTCTTTGAGGATTGTCTCGTTTCGGACTTTGTCCATCAGTGTTTTCCCGCATATTATGCGCAGAGGTTTCATGCCGATCGCTTTAATTTTATTCCTGTCCTTTTCTTGATAGGTCCATGTCTCGCTACCGTATAGTACAGTCGGTACGAATATAGAATTATGTATGGCCATTTCAGCTTTTTTTGATATGTTTTTATTTGTTAGGATGGACCCTGCTCTACCGATAACCTGCTTAACCTTATCTATATGCGCTTATCTAACTCCCCATCTATTTTTCCGTCGCTAGTGAATAGACTACCTAGATATACGTACTTGTCAACTTGTTCTAATCTCTCATCATTTAGGACAATGTTGCATATCGTTTTCTCACTTTTTCCCTCAAACACCATGATTTTTGTTTTATTTACGTTAATTTTGAGGTCCATGTTCTTCATGCTTGTTTTAAGTTTATTCAAAGTTCTTTGCAAGTCCTCGATTGATTCTGCCAGAACAATCTTGTCATCTGCGAAAGCTAACCCACGTACCTTGACTGTTTCGAGATCTACACCTTCTTCGTCGAAGAGGGCAGTTCTTAGACACTTATCCATGAATATGATAAATAGCAACGAGGACATAACGCATCCTTGTTTCACGCCTTGCATAATATCGAACCAGTCACTCAGTTTCCCATTTACCCTTACACTCGCTTTACTACCTGTATATATTGTTTTTATTGCTTGTAGGAACCCTCCATTTACTCCGTACTCTTTAAGGACTTCCCAAAGTTTATTTCTATTTACTTTGTCAAATGCTTTTTCTAGGTGAATAAGTGCACAGAAAACTTTCTTTCCTACTCTCAAGCTTTTTTCTGTGATCTGTCTTAGGCTAAATATCTGATCTGTACATGATCTTCCTGGCATAAATCCACTTTGGACTTCCCATATCTTTTCTTCTGTGATTTCCATTACCCTACGAATAAGTATTTTTGAGTATATTTTACTTACGGTACTTAGTAGGCTGGTACCTCTGTAATTACTGCAGTTGCTTTTATCTCCCTTTCTTTTGTATGTTGGTACGATAATCGCTTTTCTCCAATCGTCTGGGACTTCCCCCGTCTCGATATTTATATTAATGATTCCCGTAGCTCAGTATTGTCCTCTGGACTTATACACTTGGGATCACTGGTTCGAGACTCGAGGCATGCAATTTTTATTAATTTCGTTCGAAATGACCTTGACCACGAATTGAGGCAATTTGACACGCATTCAATTCGTGCTGGCTCAGTTCGTTTCAACGAATCAGAAAGCAGAATTCGGGCGAATTTAAACATGGTAATTCGCCGCAATCCTCCCGAATTAGTTTCTTTTTGCTGGGATAGTAAATTTCAATTATCTTATTTGAAAAATTCGAGTCTGGGCTTTTTTGGTGGGGGGGGGGGGGCCCAAGCCGCCGTGGCCCTCCTCTGGATCCGCGCCTGGATAAATTATTCATTTTAATTCCTTGGTTTATGTATATTTGTATTTTGGATGATTACTATTATTTGATAATTTTGAATATTGAAAGCGCTTAGAATTGTAGAATATCTAACTGGAAGCCTTTAATACGGTTATACGTAGAATGAGTTGTCGATGTTCTGTGTTTTTGCTTTACTGGCATGTCACCAAGGATGGCGGGGGATTTAACGTAAAAATAAATTATACATACATTTAATTAATTTTATATACTGTCCTGAGTGAAAATTCTTCGACTTGGTTTCCACTTGAATTGCCCCCAATGAAGACATCCTGAAGTCGAAAAGTTCGACTTCAGCATGTCTTGGAGACAAGTTTCTATGTTTTTGAAGACATATATTTATATCTTGAGTCGAATTTTTATGACTCTAAGACGAGCGATTTATAACTTCGAGTATATATACCTGCCCTGACAAAAAGGGTAATTCAGACTGTCATAAAAGCTAATATTTGTTAAGGATTAAGCAATTTTGTATATTTTTATACAATATACATATATATATTGAATCAATTCGTTTACTAACTTTCATTTGTATTTTAAATTTAAAAATTAAAAATAACTAATTTAATAAGTACAAATTTTTCATTCATCAATTTTAATCCTTCGCATCTTGTAACAGTCTCATTTCTGAGTCCAAAAGGGTTCGTCTTGAGACAAGTTTGTACCGACTAGAAATCACAATGCTGAAACCATATACAGTAGAAGTCCGATAAGTTGCCGTCCGATAAGTGTACACTCCCCTTAAAACGTCATCACACGCACGGCACGCACACTAATTGGGGTTCTCCCACTACGTGTGCTATTTTTCTTATGATTTGCGCATCATTCTCGCGCATGCGCGCACCTAATATCGTACTACTAGAGGGGGCATCCGATAAGTCCGCAATTCCTGGAATTTTCCGCTCCTACAGCCCCGAAATGAGAAACTTATCGGACTTCTACTGTAAGTAAGACATTATCTTATGTCTCGTATCAGTTTTGAGACGCAGACAGACATCGATGTCTTGAAGACGAAGTCAAGACATCACCAAGTCGAACTCAAGTCGAAACATTTTTACTCGGGACGTGGGACGTACTTTTAGAAACCTTTGTGTAGGCTAATGCACATGGCTGTAAGGCATGCTGTAGTACGACTATAGGATTAAGGGTGTTGGTTAGATCCGACTTGGAATTTTTTTTTTAGGCACGGCACTGACTCCATATATATTTTTCCCCAAACATTTGAGAACGAAAGAAAGAAAACTTGTCTAATATCCGGGGTTTTGCGAGGTCCTGGGATCAACAAAATTGATAGGAATGAAGCCTTTTGCTGAGGCAATCATTATTTCCACGGAAATTATAAATTTTGCGAAAGGGAGAAATCTGCGGATAGCAGAAGACAGCATTTGAACGGCGAGAACCGTTCGCAAATTTATTTTTTTACTCACAATTCTGACATCACAGAAGCATTTTCAGAGGTCATGCAATATTCAAAGACCCGAAACTTGATGATGGCGAACCTAAATTTTTCGAAATACGTCGCGAAAT
>CAKNYM010050212.1:103131-121127 GCA_932195095.1 Andricus curvator
ATTTCGCGACGTATTTCGAAAAATTTAGGTTCGCCATCATCAAGTTTTGGGTCTTTGAATATTGCATGACGTCTGAAAATGCTTCTGTGATGTCAGAATTGTGAGTAAAAAAATAAATTTGCGAACGGTTCTCGCCGTTCAAATGCTGTCTTCTGCTATCCGCAGATTTCTCCCTTTCGCAAAATTTATAATTTTCGTGGAAATAATGATTGCCTCAGCAAAAGGCTTCATTCCTATCAATTTTGTTGATCCTAGGATCTCGCAAAACCCCGGATATTTGACAAGTTTTATTTCTTTCGTTCTCAAATGCTTGGGAAAAAATATATATGGAGTCAGTGCCGTGCCTCGAAAAAAAAATTCCAAGTCGGATCTAACCAACACCCTTAAGGACAATGTAACTAAAGAGGCCCTTCATCGAAGGGCGAAAGCATTCGGACTTTTAATAAAACAGATCGGTAGACAAAGAACATACAGGATCGAATACTTGAAGAGCCACACTGCATAATTATTTTTAAACAAAAAGATACGAAAACGGTTCGTCAGGAATTCGTCAAAACATCACATTTTCTTTGAATTAGTTTAAATCTAGTACTCATTTTCTTCAAAATCTTTCTTGGACAGGTTTCAGCACTAAATAAATCTTAATTTTAATTACCTTTTACCAATTTTAAATCATTATGCATTTATACCTCGGTTTTTGGTATGTTTGTGTGGTATCTCATCTGCCCTCACCGACGTAAACATGCGTTTATGTGTGGGGAAAAGTGGCACCCTCGGTCCTTTTTTCCAAAAAAATCCTAGCCGAATTTTAACGCAAGCAAATGCATTGCAGTTTGGGGAGCCTGGTTAGGCCTTATCGAACCGTGAAACGAAAATCCTGAAGGAAGCATCAATCTCCGAGAAAACCTTTGTCAAAGGAAGGGCGCGTCACCAAAAATTCTGATTTTGATACATAAAGTGTTGCATAACTTTTTTATTTTTGAATTCTAAAAAATTAAGAATGTATCTTCAAGCTATTGGTTAGCTCTTCTGTATTGCGAAACGAGCGCTTTAACATAAAGTAACCACGTGCGAGAAAGCTCTTGTCAAATATCGGCGCGTCCCAAAAAAACTCAAATTTTGACACCTAAAAAGTTGCGTAACTGTTTTATTTTTGAATTTAGAAGAAAAAAACAAGAAAGTACTTTCGAGCTATTACTCAACTCTATCAAACCGCGAAAGGAACATCATAAAAGAAGCAGTCGCGATAAAAAAATCCTTAACAATAGTGCGTCCCCAAAAACGAAAATATGGACACACAAAGCCTTGCTATAACTTTTTTATTTTTTGAATTAATAAAAAAATAAAAAAGTTCTTTTAAACTATTACTTAGCTCTATTGAATGGTATAAAGAACAGGCAAAAAGATGAAATTACTTTATAAAAAAATATCAAATATGTATTTTGACCCACTTCTAAATCGAACTGGACCATAATCTTCTACAGAAATATAAGTTAGGTTAAAAAAATGATCGTATCCCAATAGAACGTATTTTCGAAATTTGTCACTTAAGTCCGTATGTAGAGTGGCTCTCCACTTAATAAAAGTTTAGGTTCGAATAACTTAGAAAATTATAAGTTTAAAAATGTAGGCTTTCAAAATTGAACAATTATTTTTTTGTTGGAGAATACAAAATGTTAAGTGTTCAATATTCTACAATTTCACATTTTCATCTTAGATTCCTAATTTTTTTTTTATATTTAAGTTTAAATATTTTTTTATTTACCTGTTCAATGTTGTAATTTTTAGCAATATAAACCACCAAGTACTGAGTATTAAACAAAAAAATCAATTTTAAACGAAGCAAATTCAGTAAATTCAAACTTAAGGGATTCAATATTTAATACCTAATTTGGAATTAGTAGTACAAGAACTATACAGTTTAAAATTCAAAATCTTTTAAAACCTTCAAAATGCGAAAATCCAACATACCTTAAAGATTGAACAATTAAAAAAAATTTAGAGTAATTTCAACTAGAGTTGACAGATTTTTAAACTAAAAATTAAAAACGAATCCTGGTCAAAGAGAAATTCATAGTTCTTTTCCTGATCCATTGGCCAATAATTGGGCTCAGGTGTAATTTATAAAATTAGAAAAAAAAAAAAATATTTTTATTGATTACAGAATACTATGTCCCGTATAATATGGATGCTAATTTTTCTGGCACTGCTTTTGTTAATTTCGCAAGAAATTTCTGCAAGAAGAGGACGCGCCAGAAGTAGAAGCAAATCTCGAGTTCAAATTGGCCTACCGATTACTGGAAAATACCGAGATCCGGAAAGCGACCAATATTACAACAATCAACACGTAAGTATTTAATCAATAAAAGAAATTTTTTATCTAATTTTAATGTCAGTATTGAAAATAATTGGTATTCTTTACATAATTTTTTCCCCAGGGAGCGAAAATTATTCTCGCGTCTCATTTTGATTTGGAATACGTTCTCGGACACAAAATTGCTTTTCTCTGTGTCGCTCGGGGAACTCCAAGACCTCAAATTACATGGTATAAAGACGGAAACGAAATTTATACTCATCTTTATCTGCATGTACGTTTTAAACAAAAATTTTCCCTCCACGAAAAATGATAAAATATTATTTTGGATTTCTTATAACACACCTGATATTTTATAATTGATAAAAATAACAAGCGGCACATGTTGTTCTTTTTTATTCGTTTATTATTTTTAGGTACACGAATGGCAAATCGGAGAAGACAAAATAAAATCAAAGTTGGAGATTGATCCGACAACCCAGATGGATGCTGGAGTTTACGAATGCACAGCTGATAATATGTACAGCATCGATCGTAGATCTTTCAAGACTGACTTCTCTATTGTTTTTGATTAGAAATACATAAACAGTTTTAAAAGCATGATCTTTGAGAGACCAGGCGAAAGAGTTGGTACTTTTGTATAGCGTCAAAATAGGGAAAAAGTTTTGAAATCGACAGATAATGGAAATTAAAGTACAATTAAGTGGAATAAGTACGAGATGAGAGGGCCACATGTATTTCAATCTTTTCTATTGATTTTCATCAATAAATAAACGTGAAGATTTAGACATGGGTGGAATAGTCATACATACACAAAAGTGTAGATTGAACTGTATTCAATTTAAATTAAATTTTATCAAATTGAAATTCTAATATAATTTATTCTTACGCAAAAAATTGAATTATCTACAGCATTTAACTTTAAGTCTGTAGCCAATTCAAATTGAATTTCAGTATAATCAGAATCAAATACTTTAAAACTAATTGGCAGGTATTATCGTGGTTTTATAGTTTTTTTTATATACCTTCGTTCATTGTAGATGAATTGCATGTAGTCATAACTGTGAGCATAACATCCGTAATCGGTAACGGCACCCCAGAAATTACTGCAAGCCTCAAAAGGTCTTATAATAAGTAACGGCGCAACAATCCCTCTATGCTGTTCCACCAACAATCTTAAGGTTTGTTTGTTGTCTAAATACGCTTCTGCGCCAATCGAAAAATATCCTGAACACTTTTGTAACAAGCAATGATGCCTTAAAGTAAAAAATACAAATTAAAAGTAATTTATTTTAAAATTGGGTGACAAAATATGAGTTATTACACATACATTCCCAGATTACGAGCCGCAACTTCGTCAATTCCATCATCAGGTAAAATGTTCTTGACACTTTTGCATTCATTTCCGTGTTTCTCAATAAAGTTATCAACTACGTCTTTATGACAAGGGACATAATTATGAATAAAAAGATGCAATTTGGATTTCGGATAAATTTGAGTGTAGATCTTTTCAAAAAATTCTTCCAAGAAAGGCATCGGTTTCTCGACGAAGATGGCGATCAAAATGATTGGATAAGTTTCAGGTTTATTCTTTGGCAATTCGATAGCATCGTCCCAACAATTTAAACATTCTTCTGCTGGACTCCAGGCTTGGGCCATAGTATATTGCGTGACGAGGGTCGAGTCATTCGGTAGGGTGAAGTTGTGCCGTTGCATCGATTCTCCAAAGCATAATTTGTCCAACGCGCGGTTATCTTCAGACTGTTATTCATCGGGCGCGTATTATGATATAAGAGAAAAGAAAACGTTGTGAAAAAAGTAATGAAAGTCGGTAAGAAGAGCTGGTTTAAATGGCTTGGATCAACAGATGGAGTAGCAGGGAAATGAAATGCAGTAAAAATACAGAAAACACAATTCTGTACAACTATAAAATTGTTAATGATTAGAATTAACAATTTTAATAGTTTTTCTTGAACGCAATATAAGAAGACTAATTAAGATGAGGTGACAAATAGAATATTCACATGCTGATGTGTCATTTTATGTTAGAGTCCCATTTTATGGGCAAACATGAGTATTTTTTGCAAGAAAAGACTAAGTGACAAATAAAATATGCAATTATTTGATAAAAACAATATATAATGACTAATAAAATGTACAAATTATGTAATCTTAGATTCTTAAATCTTAAATTATTATTTCTTGATAGAAAAAGATTGAAAAGCCAATAAATTTCACTAATAATGTATTTTTAGGTTACGTCGCATATTTTCGTTGTGATGTGAATATTTTTCAATGGAAAAAGGCTAAAATAGGAATAAAATTGAAAAATAATACATCTTTAGGTTATGTATTGTAGGTCTTCCGTTTTTTCTAGACTAAACGATACTTTTTTGAAAGAAAAAGATATTTTCTAGCGGAAAAAGGCTAAGCGAGAAATAACATAGGCTAATAATGCAATATTTGAGGTTATGTCCTCCCTTTTCAATGAGAAATGAATGCAAATAATGCATTTTTGGGTTAGGGATCGTTCATAAACTACTTTACGCGTTTTTCTTTTGTTTATATCGTTATATCCTTTTCAACTTCCCGGAAATGATATATTCTCATCTTTATTTAAACAAAAGAAAAACGCGTAACGTAGTTTATGAACGATCCCTTATCTCTTGTAGATCTTCCGTTTTCTCTTCACTAAATAATACTTTTTTATACCCTGTCGATTGAACGGCACTGAAACGGCACTCAAACGGCACTGCCCAGTGCCGTTTCAGTGCTGCTCGTTTAAAGCTACTCAGATTTCAGTTTTAAATGCCTGCAGAAGTTCCCTTTATACCTGCGAATAGGCTACCAAAGTTGACCAGCTGAAAGGGATTAAAAATTGAAAAGTAAAATTTTGTAATTACCTCTGCGGAAGTTAGAAATTCAGAATCTACGGGTTTAGATAGTTTCAGATATCTAAATTTTGGTTTGAAAAGTTTAAAATTGGAATGAATATAATGTATCTCGTAAATTAAGTGAGATACGCCAAAACAGACAACATTTTCGAATTCAACTTCAAAATAGTATATTAGTATATAATTTATAAGTATATAATATATATAATGAGAAAATTCATAAATAAAACAAATTGTTAATAATTTGAAGAAAATTTTAAAAAGGGATTCGGGTTGGTAGCGGCCAACTGCTGTAAACAACTCTGCCTGTCCCGTACGTGACGAATACAATAGAACCATTATATGACCGTCGCATCAACCTCAGTGCCGTTTAGGTGCCGAAATCAGCACAAACAGTCACTGAAACGGCACTGGCGGCCCAGTGCCGTTTCATCGGCAGGGTATCGAAAAAGATCGAATTGCCAATAAAATTCACAATTAATGCATTTGTAAGTTATTTCTTTCTTTATCGGTTTAAATGAATATATATTGCATTATTAGTCTATTTTATTTCTCGCTTGACCTTTTTCCAGTATAAATATTTACTTCCTTCCCACAAAAACGGAAAGATATAACCTTAAGATACATTATTTGTGAACTGTATTTTCTAACTTAGCCTTCTACTCACCAAAATATATTTATTTAAACCGACAAAGAAAGAAATAACCTACAAATGCATGAATTGTAAATTTTTAAATTGCAATTCAGTCTTTTTCGATATAAAAAAGTATTATTTAGTGGAGAGAAAACGGAAGACCTATAAGAGATAACCCAAAATGCATTATTTTCATTAATTTCTTATCAAAAAGGGAGGACATAACCTTAGATATTGCATTATGAACCTATGTTATTTCTCGCTTAGCCTTTTTCCGCTAGAAAATATCGTTTTCTTTCAAAAAAGTATCGTTTAGTCTAGAAAAAACGGAAGACCTATAATACATAACCTAAAGATGTATTATTTTTCAATTTTATTCCTATTTTAGCCTTTTTCCATTGAAAAATATTCACATCACAACGAAAATATGCGACGTAACCTAAAAATACATTATTAGTGAAATTTATTGGCTTTTCAATCTTTTTCTATCAAGAAATAATAATTTAAGATTTAAGAATCTAAGATTACATAATTTGTACATTTTATTAGTCATTATATATTGTTTTTATCAAATAATTGCATATTTTATTTGTCACTTAGTCTTTTCTTGCAAAAAATACTCATGTTTGCCCATAAAATGGGACTCTAACATAAAATGACACATCAGCATGTGAATATTCTATTTGTCACCTCATATTAATTAGTCTTCTTATATTGCGTTCAAGAAAAACTATTAAAATTGTTAATTCTAATCATTAACAATTTTATAGTTGTACAGAATTGTGTTTTCTGTATTTTTACTGCATTTCATTTCCCTGCTACTCCATCTGTTGATCCAAGCCATTTAAACCAGCTCTTCTTACCGACTTTCATTACTTTTTTCACAACGTTTTCTTTTCTCTTATATCATAATACGCGCCCGATGAATAACAGTCTGAAGATAACCGCGCGTTGGACAAATTATGCTTTGGAGAATCGATGCAACGGCACAACTTCACCCTACCAGTCATTCATACAATTTTTCATCATATCGATAATCGAAAATTCCACTTGAGTTGCCTGTGGAGCGGGTCGACAATCGAATTTTCTACCTTAGGGAAGAAAGTGACAGATCAATGTAAATGGCGATGTGAAACACACACCCTATATATTTCAAAATAAAGTCTCTAGAGGCCAACTACGTTCAGTGCGAAAAATTTATAGGCGGTTATAGAATCCGAGCCCTCTTCTTCAATTTATCGATCAGATAAAATGGAATAGAGATCAGAGGCGTATCCAATAATACCCCAGAATTTAGAAATCGTTTTGCTCGAGCAATAGAAGGATATTTTGAAGCAAGAAATTTATCTGGCCAACAATTGCTTTCGGCAGAAAAAAGAATTCGCCAATCGAATTTCTTGAATTTATAAAAAATTTCATCCAAGCCCAACAAGAACATTAGGTCGTAACTGAAAAAATACAAACAGAATTTACACTTTAAAATTCTTTTCCCGGTTTCAATTTTTCATATAAATTGAAGAAGGTTCTAATTTACCTGTCCGTAAAGATAATAATTTTTTCGGTATCATCCTTATATTCCTGGACAGCTTTTTTAAAGAGCTTTACTGTGTGTCCTCCGCTTACATATTTTCTAACATTTCTACCTTTCCAAGCCTATGCAAACCCTAAGATTTGTATATTGTCATTAAATTCGTTTACTCTCGCGAATCTTACGTACTTTCTCAAACTGTCGGCAACATTTGCGGCGATGGTGGAGACGACAGCGTCTAAAAAAGGAAGTTTTATATAATAATTTTTTTCTCCATTTCTTTAATTTTCAGGCCTTCAAAATTAAAACATATTTTAAAATATAAAATTAAAAAGATCTGTAAAGTTTAAAAGGAAATTCCAACACATTAAAATTCAAAGGATTCAAAATTATTGTAGACTTTCAAACTGGAAACTGAAAACTATCAAAACAATTTTTCATTTTGAGGTTTTTAAACTGAAACAATTATTTCCGCACTAAGCATACAAATCTCAAACTTTTCCCATTCAAAAATATCAAACGCAGAGCGTTAACAATTGAATCATTTTTAATTTTAAATGCTGCCAAAATTGTCCAATGTTCCATTTCAAACCTTCAACATTGTTCAATTATTAAATTAAAATTTTTCTTTTAAGGCCTTCAAAATGAGACAGAGTTTGAAAAAATAATATTTAAAACTCATTGAACAATTTTTAACTGTCTGTGAATCCTTCCAAATTCACAAAATCTGGAATTTCCAATCGAATGATCCGCGCAAAAAGTCCTTTCGGGACTTTTACTGAGATTCAAAAGGAACCCCTAGGCCAAGAATCAAGTCAATATTCTTAGGTGATCTTTTCAGAAGTATAACCCTTTAATTGAAATGTTTATAACGTATGTGCCACTTTCCTATGACTACGATGAATTGAAGACGGTTGCAGATAAATTGGTAAAATTCGGAGGGCTTATTTTCTTTACTAATATCACAAAACTGACCTAAGGATTCCTAATAGTACATTGTGCATCGAGGGCGTAAAGAGGGCAAAATAGCCGTACGCTCTTCAAACACACGATACTTTTTGTCCTACCCTCCTTGAAAACAAGCATGTGAAGCAGATAGAGGATGTTTGGTGTACTTGCAAATTTTAGATTATAAGTGAAAGGAAGAAATAGCGTATTTCGCCAAAGGGAGACTGTTAGGTCCAGCGATACAATTTTTTCAAAGATAAATATAATTTCCTCCATATTCTCACTTGCGTGGTGCAGTGTATGTGTAGAGGGCGTAAAGTTTTATGTAGCAGGCGTAAAGTTCCATTTAGCGGGCGTAAAGTTTCATGTCGGCCCGGCGGCGGAGTGCGCACGTGCGAACGTCACTGGGCTGGAAGCGACCACGTTACGCCTGCATCACGTGCATGCAATGGCACGTTTTCAAGGGGTTCAAAAAAAAGAGTATGTTGTGTATCAAGGGCGTGAAGAAGGCTATTTTGACGAGCGTGAACTTGCCACCTAAGCAAAGCGAGGGCGGCAGTCACACGAGGCAAAATAGCCGTACGCCCTTGATACACACCATGCTTTTTGTCCTACCCTCCTTGAAAACAAGCATGTGAAGCAGATAGAGGATGTTTGGTGTACTTGACAATTTTAGATTATACGCGAAAGGAAGAAATAGCGTACTTTGTAGAAGAGAGACTGTGGGGTCCAGCGATACAATTTGTTTTTAAGATCACGATAATTTGCTCGATATTCTCACTTGTGTGGTGAAGTTTACCATATATGTAGCGAGCGTAAAGTTTCATGCAGCGGGCGTAAAGTTTCATGTCGGCCTGGCGGCGGAGTGAGCATGTGCAAACGTCACTGGGACGGAAGCGGCCACATTACGCCTGCTTCACGTGCATGCAATAGCGCGTTTTCAGGGGAGTCGACAAAAAAATATTTATTAGATTTTTGTTAGCCTTTACAATACTTAACAAATGGATTTTTACATTCTCATTCAGGAGAGTTTAATGGAATCATCCAAAATTTGTTTGATGTCTGTATGTCTATCAGTATGTATGTCTGTCCGTTTAGCAGGGTGTTGTAGCCACGCTTAACCTTCTAAACGATTTAATCAATCGAATCAGCCTTATATACACATTTTATTAGGGTCCCAAAATGAAGGTCAAGTTCGTTACTCAGATTAATTCGAACAGAATGAAAAAATTAGAGCTCCTTAAAAAATTTGAACCAATTTTTTAAAGAGTTTTAGAAATTTCTTTCAAAGTGATGGAAAAAGTTAAGGACATTTCTTTAAAGAGGTCTATAATTTCTAATTACGATTTTCAGTATATGGTAAAGAGATTTACAAGAGGCAGCGATAGTCATGAGGACTAAGGCATGAGCTTTAGACCCACTCTCCGTTTGCTTGCGGGTTCGATTCTCGCCTCGCCTCGCCTCGCACACTGGAAGAGCCTCGTCTCCCCCACCATCCCGTAAGTGTTTGGTCGGGTAAGTAGAAGGAATAGGGGAGGGGTACAAGAGAAATTTAAACGCTAAGGGGACACATTAGAACTTTCCATTCTAGAACAAGATTTACAAATGATCCTAATATATCGTCCAAATTTTTTATCTCTAGTTTTTAACTGATCATTACGTTTCGGCACTCACAGAGACCGAAAACCATGACATTCTGTCTGATCTGTCTGTATGTCTATTTACTTACCTGATTGTTGTAGCCCCGCAAACGTTGGAAGGATATGATAAATCGAATCAGGTTTTAATACAATTTTTGAGGGTCCCAAAATTAAGATTGAGTACGGTTACTAAATTATACCAATGGTCGAGTATTGAGCTCCGGCAAATCTTGCCGTATTTTGAGTTTCTAGTCCGGCAAATTTTTGTGTCAATAAGGAACTTTCTGTTCCGATAATATTTTTTGCTAATTTGCAAAAATAGTAGAATATTTTACTATTTTATCGCGATCGCACGCGTTTTATGAATTCTTAGAATTGCTGGTCCCTGCAGTTTCTCAGGAGGCAGGGCGAGAGACGGTTACGACTCCGCCTCTGAAGGGACGCAGTGCACTACTGTACTCAGTCGAGTATATTGCGCAATATTATGGAACCGGTTCAGGCCGCCCTGACTGTTTACGTTTCGACGTACGCGCTTTATGAACAAGGCTATTTGCAGGCAACCCCCGACATTGTTCCTCAACAGAGAGTCTGGTGTAATCAAGAACATTGCACACTAAAAGCACACGAAAGAATTGCTCATCACCTCACTATTCCTATAATAATACACTTTATCACTAATTTGCGAATTGTTTAGCAGATGGCAGCACTTCAGATTCAAATTTAATATATCGCAAGTCGGCTCCATTTCCGACGTAGTTGAAGAGGAAAGAAAACTCAGGATTAAACTCAACTTAGTATTTATTCAATCGAGTGCCTTGCTCGTGCTCGCGGAGTGACGACTACACAGTGAGAGAGCAGACCAAAGAGTGTCTGTACAAAGATGGACGTAGCAAGGCGCGGAATACCGTTAGTTACAACGATGGGAAACTCAGTATAAGAAACGCTGGATATGTAGATCCCTACAATCCCCACAGTACTCCCCCCAGTGTGAACGACTTTGATTTGGAATGATGAGTTTCGTTACGATGACAAATAAACATTTTTTTAAATTATTTTAACGTAGGCTATGTTAAATTCGGAATTATTTATACGTGGGCTATGTTACATTCGGTAATTATTTTTTGGGTATAAATACTAACAATATCCATTGGTTTTCCTTAAAATTACGCGCGCGCTTAATATTAAAAATGCATGATAAAGTAGTAGAAATAGCAAACTTAAAGATTAAGTAAAAAATAAATTTGACTTTCTTTCAAATTTGGGCATTTTTTTTTCTTCAAAATAGTTTTAAAAGAAAGCTGAGATTTTTTCCTACAAGACCCCCAATTTTTAGAGTGCGCTCACGCCGAGGATCTTTGTGCAACGCTTTAGTGTCAGTTTTTTAAGTTAAGTAATATTATATGGTAATATTATGTGTCTTTCTGATCGATTTTTTGGCGATAGTTTCAACAGTTGTTTTCTTTGCAGGCCTCTTTTGCGGTTTCTGTTTTTTGCCATTCGAGAAGATGTCGTATTTCTCAGAGAACGAAAACTTCATGAGTTGAAGTTTTCCATTTGGGAATGGAAGCGTGGTACTGTAATTTACCTGGTATCGTGACAGCTTTGTCAAATCTGGCTTTCAGTAACTCGGTGGCCAAGGCATGATTTTCTTTGCTGCTGAAAAAAATTTCGGTTTCCTTACAGTTACTCTTTGCCCACTGAAACAAAGCATGGTCTCTTCATATTCGCTCCTATACCATCTCATGCACCCTTACCATGAGATGTACCATGGAAGTGCCATTCAGCTTGGATACCAACATCTTCTTCATGGGCTTGGAGATTAACAAAGCTACTCTTATTTTTAAAATGTTGCCCTGCACCATCAGTGAAATAGTAGATTTTCTTTGGCCTGAAATGAGTTTTCAAGTAATCTACTATTATCTTTTGATACTTGTGAACAGCCACCGTGTCATGAGCTAAGTTATCAGATATGATTGCGATCCTTACGTGCTTGAGCTCTCCATCTTTTTTATAATAAATCACCACAGTGAATATTGTAGCTTGGTCATTATTCCAGTGGAATGATTGCGCTACATTCTGAAATATGAAGGCGTAATTCTCAGCGAAATCGAAGCCAATCAAAAACCCCCAGGCAATAAATTTTCCTTCAGGTTTTTGAAAAAAGATGATTGCTCCTTTGAAATAAAGTGATGAGTTTTTAATTTCAACAGCCTTCCACAGAAATCATCTAGGAATTCATCAGTATCCATTACCAGAGTCTTTAGAGTACATCTGTCGGTATGTAACCAAATTTCAAATCTCACTTCATTAATACAATGTTCATCAAAAGCTTTTGTGATGTTATCTTTCAAGTTTGCAGTACCTGGACAGTTTTCACACTCTTCTAAATGACAAGAACTTGAAGAGTTAGGACATACAATAGCATCCAGACAGTCGTGATAATTTGTGAGCACCATGTCAGTATCCTCTGTTAAATGTTGAATATTTATTTCATTCAACATCAACTTGAAATTCTCATGATGCACGCAAACGCACACATTATGAGTGCCACTGCTTCCTGCTAGAACACAATGACGAGGGCTGAGTTTTGTGAATTCCGAAATACTTATCTTCAGGCCTACGTGTTCTGACGTTAATTGAGCATATAACTCGTTAGGATTACACAGTAGTAACCTTTTCTGAACATGTGAACGAGTTCTATCATCATTCTTGATCAACACAAAGTTTTTCATCCCTGGCATCATTCGACTTATGTCATGGCGTTCATAAAAGGTTTTCACTAGAGTTTCAGTTTCAGTAGTCAAGGCTCTTTCTCTGTTTGGATTCGGAAGCGTAAGAATTCCATGCTCTGAAACTCATTTTTTGACATTTCTTGCTTTTCGCTCTGATGTATTGAACACCTGCATCAGTTTTCTTTGTCCCCAAGATTTTGGCGCATGCGAAAGAAGTTGAAATTGTTCTTGAAGATCCTCAGAGGCATTGAATTTTTCGATGATTCGACCAAGTACTCCAACACCAGCTTTATGATATTTGTTTTTACACTGCAGCTTGGTGTCTAAGACATCTAAACCTTCTTCGCTGTCATATAGCTGATCTTCATCATTGTCAGAAATCATTTCATGATTCTCAGTATCTACCTTATCTCTACCAGAAGGCTCTGCAACATCTCCAGAGTTCGAGGATGATGTTCCCGCTGAGTTGGTATCTACATGAACTGCAAATTCGAGCTCCTTCTGTCAGTGTAGGCGATTTCAAACGCAAGTCCTGGGAAAACAACGGAGTTTAAGCTTAGTTGATTTATCCCTCACTTTTTGAAAAGGATTAATACATCTACTCTTCCAAATTTTAATCACTTTTTCAGAGGGTATCGTGCAAAAAGTATTTTTTTCAAATTGAAAAAGAGATTTTTAGATAAGAATGACCAATGTCACGATATTTCCAGAAATACAATTATAAGAATAATAGATGAAGAAGAATAAGAATCGAAAAATAAAGAATAAAATAAATGTACGTACAAACCGGCTTCGATAAACTCGATTTCAAATCAAATCTGCGAGTAAAATACGAATATTAAATTCCAGTTTCTTATACTGTTAAAAATTATCTTCTCTTGTGAGAATCACAATTATCTAGTGGCAGACAGCCATCTAGTGGCAGAAGTAGGAAGTGAAAAATGCGCGGGTGAATTCAAAAGATATATATACTTACTTTTAATTTTTAAAGCATATTCCCAATTAATTTTACACTGACCATAATGCAGGCCTTGTTAATTCACCCAGAAAATGAAGAGAGCAGTTATGCTAGTAGCATATAATATTACTTAACTTAAAAAACTGGCACTAAAGCGTTGCGCAAAGATCTTCGGCCTGAGCGCACTAGGGAAGATCGCGCGCCACCCGCGACATTATGCAATCTTGCTTACGTATCGTTCTATTACTCAAAGACGAATTAATTTGCCACTCGTGTTGACGGACCAGATGAAGTGATCCCGGAAGAACAGCCTTTTGCATCCGGTTCGCGATGGAATGAGCCTGACCCTGGCAAGCCGGAATCTTGTTGAGTTGGCTAAGGAATGAAGCTTTCATACCTCCGAGACAGCCGATTATGAGAACTGCAAGATGGAATTTGTAACCTTGGTACAGCCTATTTAGCTCGAAAAGAAGTGCTTGATATTTCGCCCGTTTTCCTTTCTCCTTTGCCGTGATATTACCATCGGCTGGTGCCGAGAATTCAATCACGTAAATGATCTTGGTCTTCACATCTTGGAGGACAATATCAGATATCGTAGCACTAATACGTTGAGTGGTGGAGCATAAGAAATTCCAGTAGATCTTACATTGATCATTCTCCACAACGTACTCGAGTTCCCCCTGGGCGTATGGCAAGACGGGCAATAGATAAACAACATAGAAGTGCCTAATATGGTAATATAAAACTTTTAGAGCCGCATTGTGTCTCTCTGTCTACGCGTAGCGTGCATATTTTGAGCATCCACTGAGGACATATCAAAGTGTTTCTGGCTCTTGTTTGCACGCTCGGCAGTTGGTATCGCCTACAGGTACATTCATTATGCGCTCGCGGTAAACTAAGGTGTCTATAACGCCAACTTGACAGGCAAAAAAACCCTCAGTCTCCGATCTCAATCCAGCAGACTTGCGAAACATGTTGGACAGACCCATCGAGAGCTCTTCTCTACGTATAATGCCGTAGAATTCACCATGAAGGGGCTTGTCAGCATGTTCTCTTAGTAGGAGCGTATGTTCTGCTTCCTGTAAACGACTTTTGAGCACCAAAGGTGCGATGCTAGGCCATGCGTAGTGTCGCTGGAATCAAACAAGAGGCCAAGTTCCTCTGCGGCCCTATCTGCGGCACGATATAGAAACGCCGCAGCATTGACGACTTTATGTTGATCTACGAGACGCATAAGAGAATCTGTGCTATTTACAACTGAGCAGGCTGTAGCCAGAACCGTTCTTCGATGGAGACACTCTAAGCATAGCAAGCCTCTATCCCCCTTATCTCGAGTGAGGTATATTCGAGGTACGGAAGATCTAGGATGATGACTTCGATAGATTGTGATCATCTTGCGTGTGCTTCGGTCAAGTTGCTTCAACTCATCGACGTTCCATTTTACTGCACCAAACGTGTAGAGCAGTATAAGAACGGCCAGAATATTGGTTGCCCAATTTGGAAGCCCAAATTTCTCTGAGAATTTGGCGATACCTTTTTCCAAGGGCCGTTTTTAACACACGCACATTTTGATTTTCCGCTTGCGGTATTCCAAGATATGTATATGTTTCTCCAATACCAAGATGTTGAGTGGTATTTCCACCTATTAGTTGAACATCCTGATCGTCACGCGATAATGTTCTTTCTAGTCTTGTTTGGTGTAGGTGGACGCAGGCATACTTGTCCAGTCCGAAGCTCATGCCAATCGCTTTAGAGTACCTATTTACCGCCTCCAAAAGGATGTTAAGGTCCTTTTTCGAGGAAGCAAAGAGTTTGAGGTCGTCCATGCGTAAAAGGCGGTTTACCTTATATTCTTTTCTGTTCGGCGGGCCACAGAGGTATCCAGAGCTTTTGCTTCGGAGCACAATAGATAGAGGCAAGAGGGAGATGCAGAAAAGTATCGGACTTAGAGAGTCACCTTGGAAGATCCCCCTCTTATATGTGATATAGCTTGTAGTCACTTGTCTTTTGTCAGATGTTATGATAAATCTTGTCCGCCGCAAGAGCATGAGCTCTTTTATGCATCTCACTATTTTTGGATGCAGCTCCAGGCATTCAAGGAGCTTAATAAGTAGCTCATGGTTCGTGTTATCTAATGCCTTACGGTAGTCAATCCAAGCCATGGACAGATTGCGTCGATAGCTGATCGAGTTCTGGGTAGTACACCTGTCTATTAGCAGGTTCTCCCTGCAACCTGACAGCCCTCTCTTGTATCCATGTTGTTCAACTATTGCATTCCATACCAGCTCGATAGATGTTAATATCCTCTCTTTGAGGATGCCAGTGAATAGCTTGTAGCTGAAGTTCAAACAAGCATTTGACCTGTAGGTCTTCAGACTTGACAAATCTGCGGTCTTAGGGATCAATATCGTGCGTCTTTCCACTAGCCACTGCGGGACGGGCTGTTCTCCGTTTAAGAAAGTAGTAAATATACGAGCTAGATGTTGGTGCGTAGAAGAAAAAATTCTTCCGTCAAAAGTTGTTGATTTTATCTGGCCCTGGCGCTGAAAAGTTCTTAATTCTAGCGATAACTTTCTTCACTTCTTCAGCAGTAATTAGTGGACACTCTTCCTCTGGATCTTGTAACATTTGCCTTTGGCAAAAGTTACGACAGAGCGATATATTTGAAGCATCTTCATTTAGCTGATAAGTATCTCCATATACTTGCTCCCAGAAGACTTGAATCTCTTCTCGACTAGGCGAATTTGTAACGGCACGTGACGTTTTATTGAACAGACGGGAAGGATGAGTAGAAAAGGTGGAATTTGCCTGAATCCACTATACTCGCCGTTCAAGGCGCTGTTTCGCTATTGAAAGAGATCTTATTTTTTGCGTCTAGTGCTGCTTGATGGTCAACAGTTTATACTTGTTCAGCGTGTGATTTGCTTTCCTTAAGTTTAGAGCAAGTGCCCTTACTTTTGGAGTGAATTTTTTATTTGATGTTATGTAGCTAATCACGCACTGAATATTTGATGCATGCTGTCTCGCCGTTTCAATTTTAAACTGGAGCAGTGCAATACGCTCGCGAGTTTTACTCAGACGTACTGTGTATCGTTACTTCTATTGTTGCTAAGCAGGGAGACCACTTTCTCGTAAACTACACAGTTCAGATTCGGGAGATTAACATCTGCGGGGAGCAAATCGGGGAGAGCAGTATTAGCTTCAGCTAATTTATCTATCCTGAGAAAGACTTTTTGGTGGACAGATCTCCTACTTCTCATGTTGGCATTATCGGCTATCTGCAAAGGAGGTCTTGCTGGAACGGGTGGAATGTTCGCTGCAGGATGTTGCTCTTCTTCCTGTTGATAAAGAGCTTCATATCCGTTTTTCGCAACAAGGATACCAAAAAAGCGTGCCAAAGCTCGATTTGATCCGTTCATTTTTTTCAGAGTTATCGTATTTACGGACGGACGGACGGACAGAAATACTGTTGAAAAACTGTGGTGTGAAATTTCAGACCTTAGTAGCAACCTAGTAGCAACGTTTGCCTTGTATGACACAGGCCAGAGTCTGGCTCAGAATCTGCTCCCTCTAGTCGACCAGACTGGCGGGAGAAATGATTAGACCAGATAAAAAACAGAATCTGGCGAATAAAGGAACCAGACTCTGGTATTTAGTTTAAACACTAGTAATTGATGTAGAATATAAATAATGAAATTGAAAATCAAGCAATCGGAAATTTTAACGATTCACAAGTATGACCAAACATGCAAGCATGTAAGCTTATACGCTAACAGGTTATGTTTTTAATATTTCAGTGTGTCTCCTAAAATGTTGTGACGTCTCCGCAGTATATTCTCCCAGAAAGGGCTGAAATATAGTGTGAAAATATTCCAGAAACCTATATAGTACCACTTTACGTTATTTTATTTTTTTCTGGTGTATATCATGACCAGTCTGGACCAGGATCTGCTATACCAGACTCTGGTGCCAGAACAGCACGCCAAAGCGGAACCAGCCGGGCGCCAGGCTGCAAACAGATTAAAGCTTAAAGCAATCATTTATGCATTCATTATATTTAAAAACAATGCATACGTGCTATCTTATGCAAATTTCAAATTTCTATCCCTAAGGGATTTTCGGCTTTGGCCGCCGCGGGCGCTGCCTGTCATATCCGGTAAATATCAAGGTCATGTCCGTACTCAATAGACACGATATCAACAAAGTAATAAACTTACTATCGTGAAACTTTTTACGACAAAAAGTTAGCCATATCACTGTAAAAAAAAAAGTATCATTTCAAGGCTAGTTTTCGGCATTGCAACAGTCCTCCAAAAATATAGTCTCGGGTGGCTCCATTCTAATGCCA
>CAKNYM010050212.1:142962-165002 GCA_932195095.1 Andricus curvator
ATGTATATTAGTAAATTTTAATTTTCATGACAGTAGTATAGCAATGACAGTTCTGCGGCGGGGTTCGGTTCAAAGTTAAACGTCGGTAGAACAGTTACCGGTAATTTACCGTTAAACGACAATCGTTCCTTGCTAATATGCCACTAGTGGATAAGTTGTAACCGGCAACAGATGGTGTCACCGTCTGATCAGTTTTCGTGTCCGTGTTAAGATGCTGGCCACCGCTGTCGGTAAAAGATCAACGCGCAAAAAGGTTCACTTCCGTGCTAATTTACCCACAGTCGTTTTTAAACATACAGTCAGTGACTGTTACCTCAACTTTACCGCGAGTGTGTGACACCGAAGTTCAGATACATGCCACGGCGTCTCGTCGTGGGGTCTCCGGCCCATATTCAGAGGCGCCTTACATTTACCGACGAAAGATCATGGTTCATGTCTGTGCTAAGATGCCAACAGCTAATAAGTTGTTACGAGCAATTGATGGCGTCACCATCAAGTTAGTTAAATTATAGGACAACTCAATGTCACATTTGGTGAATTCAAATGACGCATAGGTAAATATAAAATTATCAAAACAGAAATAATACCTTGTGAAGTTAAAACATTATTAGTGTATACAGTCTATATCTAGTAGAAAATGATCTTCGATGAGTGTGTAAAACTTATTCCTGCTTTCGAGGAAATACTGACACTGCTTTCATCATCATCATCAACATCATTTGGGAACGTACAACTAAACAAAGTTAATCGATGGCGAAGCGAGTGCCTATTGTGTTTAAAAGCAGTGTGAAAGGAATTGTCATGTATACCACGACTGTCAATAAATCAGAAAAGATAGTGTTTAAATATTATTGAACACTTGGAATGTTTTAAAGCTCGATCCAAGCATTCGACAAAGCATTCGATATTTGAGTGAAAACATGCATTGTCGCGAACCTGGTTCACAAGGATGTTCTTGCCTTTCTTCATGACGCCCAAGTTCTATTTGTTATACATGTAGGCCGATCCTCACGTAAACATAGAGCATTTAAAATCAACACTATGCTTAATGCATATTATCTAAAGGTTGGCAAGGAGGATCCTGATGTGAAGCACTTTAAATCAAAAAATGAAGAGACATACGTCACCAAGGATTTGAAATTATGGGTTACCAACAACGCAATATACCCTATCTTAACTGGAATGGAGGAGTTTCAAGAGAAAGACTCTGGATGGATCTCACACTCTATTGTGCAATTAGAAGTAAATATCAACAAATTAAACCCTATGAAAGGCAGCTCTTACATTGATCTTCCTTTACGAATCAAGAGAAAAAAAGCATGTGTTAACGTGAAAAATACGAACGACTACGAGTGCTTCAAGTGGGCTATATTATCAGCCATATATCCACCAAACTGAAACGATATTGCTAAACGCGTGTCCAGCTATCAGCAATACATGGATGAATTGAACTTTTCTGGAACAAATTTCTCCATAGCAATGAAAGATGTAAAAAAATTTGAAGCACACAATGGCATTTCAGTGAATATTTATGGCTTTATTAAAGAGAAGCAAAAGTTGATAGTGGTTTCTCTTCATCTCACTTCACAGGTAAGGGAAACTCATGTAAACCTCCTCCGAGTTCAAGAGGAATATGTAAACGAAGATAGCAGTGATGAAGAAGAAGAAAGCAATCAACAGGATAGCAGAACCCAGGCTTTTAACTTCCACTATGTATGGGTCAAAGATCTTTCTCGATTAGTTAGCTGCCAGCTATCGGAACATGATGGAAGAAAACATATCTCTGAACGATGCTTGCACTACTTTTCAAAAATAGAGACGTTGGTAGCTCATAGGGAAGATTGTAAAAAAGTGAATGATAGTAAAATAATGCTACCAAAACCTGGTAGAAATATTATTGAATTCAAAAATTTCAAGCATAGAGAAAAAGTACCATTCATTATCTATGCCGACTGTGAGTCCCTATTAATACCAAGTGGAGACGTACAAAAACAGACGACAAACACTAAAGTATTCCAGAAACATGAAGTTTTTGACATTGGGTACTTGTTCAAGTGCAGTTACAATGATTCACTGTCATTCTGCAACTCATCTCCTGAAGGTGTAGAACCAGCAAAGTGGTTTGCTCTAGAGTTACAGTTAATTGCAAATAAATGTAAGAAAATACTGGCATCTCTAGTTCGGACGCAGAAACTAACACCAAGGCAACAGGAAACTTTCTTTGAAGCCACTACTTGTCACATCTGTCAGAAAGCTCTACATCCAACGATGAAGAAGGTTCCCGATCACTGTCACCTGACAGGAAAATATCGAGGTCCCGCACATGAACACTGTAATCTAGCTTACCAAGATGCCAGCATCATACCTGTTGTATTCCACAACTTGAGTGGGTATGATGCTCACTTTAATATCCGCGATATTGCTACTCAATTTGAAGGAACAGGTATGGTGTGCATTCAGTGTTAAAACTCTCGGCGAATATGTAAAATTATGCATGAAGACTGATGTGTTGTTGTTGGCTGATGTCTTTGAAAATTTCCAAGAACAGTGTCTCATGGCTTACGGTCTCGATCCAGCACATTAATACACGACTCCTGGCTTCACATGGGATGCCATGCTCAAATATACAGGCGTAAGATTGGAACTCCTCTCTGACGTTGATATGCTATTGATGATTGAGAATGGTAAAAAGGGTGGAGTAAATCCAATGCTCCAACCGATTCACTATTGCCAACAACAAGTATATGAAAGTTTTCAATGAAAGAGGTGAGATCATCTACATTGTATATTTCGATGCAAACAACTTTTATAGTTGGGCAATGGGACAACCCCTTGCTTACTGTGGTTTCGAGTGGGTTACAAATTTGGAAAATTTTGATTTCAATATTCCAAATGATTCACCCATTGGTTATATTCTAGAAGTTGATTTGTACTATTCACCCGAGCTTCACGATAAGCATAATGATTTACCGTTCTGTCCAGAACACTCGAAACCACCGGGTTCCAACCAGGAGAAACTTCTAACTACCCTCCTACTGAAACATAAGTACGTTCTCCATTATCGAGCTCTCAAAGATGCTCTTGCAAACGGTATTGTATTAATCAAAATTCACATAGTACTTAAATTCAATCAGTCAACATGACTCAAGAGTTACATAGATTTCAATACAGAAAAGAGAGCACAAGCTAAAAATGAATTCGAAAAGAACTTGTACCAATTGATGAATAATGCAGTTTACGGTAAAACAATGGAGAATGTACGAAAGCATGTAAACGTGAAACTCGTGGCGAAATGCGAGGGTAGGTATGGAGCAGAAGCCCTCATAGCTAAAACGAACTTCCACAGCTGAGCCATTTTCAGTGAAAATCTCATGGCTATATAGTTAAGAAAGATAGAAGTTTTGTTTAATAAGTCAATCTATGTGGGTCTGACAGTGCTGGATGTGTCTAAAATCCTAATTTATGATTTTCACTACGGTTACATGCGTAAAAAATATCGTAACAACTGCAAACTCTTGTGCACTGACACGGAAAGTTTAATATATGAAGTGAAGTGTCAGGACATTTATGCTGACATGAAAGAAGATATGGAAAAGAATATTCAACAATTCGACACTTCAGATTACCCTCGAGACAATATTTTTGGAATGCCGCAAAGAAACAAGAAAGTTTTGGGTTTCATGAAAGATGAATGTAATCGTGAAATAATTACAGAATTTTATTGGTTTGCGAAGTAAGATGTATAGTATCCGTGTCAATGGTGAGGACTTTGTTAAAAAAGCCAAAGGTGTAAAAGCAGCTGTTGTAAAGAAAAGTATTACCTTTGATGATTACACCGAATGTTTGCGAAATTGGAGTGACCAATCTAGAACGCAATATATGATCAGGTCAAGACTACACAATGTTGAAACTATTGAACAACAAAAGATTGCACTAAGTCCTTATGGCGATAAGCGATACTTACTACCAAACAGTACAGACACACTCGCATGGGGGCATTATAGAATCAGTGCAATGGATGTCGATGATGTCTTGAGTGATAGTGACGAAGAATTGCTAGATCTTCTGGTAAAAGATTAGGTTTAATTTGTAAATAATTGCAAATATAGTAGGTGTAAGGATTATACTGAATAAAAATATAATATATGTATATGAATTGCTTTTTTATTTATCAAAAATCTTACATCTAGTTAGCACAAACGTAGACTTAATACTATATACCTCATAATTTAGTCTCACATTCAATAGCTGTTGATTCATCATTGGTTCAACGTTGGTTCAACATTCATTCGTCGTTGGTTCAGCATTGATTCATCGTTGGTTCAACATTGATTCATCATTGGTTCGACATTGCACAGAGTTGATTCAACATTGCCCAAAGTTGATTACCTATCTGATTCATCTATCCAGCTGTTGTGTGAACTGTCAAAACCTAACCACTTTACAAATATTTTGTTACCACGTTTCTTGATTACTTTCTCCACAAGGTACGACTGGATGTTTAACTTTGAGAAGTTCTTCCTCATAAAATCCACCAGCAACGGGTTGTTCGTGATAGTCTTTGAGCCTGTACGCCACTGGATTCGTAAGCATAACTCGATCCACAGTGAATATCTCTGTTGTCCAGTTGGGAGTGTATCCTTTCTCAAAAACGTGCTTGTGCTTGCTGATTCGAACTTTGTCACCAACTTTGAACTTTGGTCTTATCCTCGGTATATTTCGCAGTTTTTTCAAGCGTTCTACCAGCTTCTCTTCATCCTCGGTAGTGACATCTTTTGGCTTCATACCGAGTAGGCAAAATGCCTATCCACTTATAGTTACCTCTTAAGCTAAATTGTGGCCACATCTTGTTCTTGAGCGTGCGATTAAATCTTTCGCAGATTGTCGCCTTTAGATTACTATGCGTTGAGTAGAGATTGATACCATATCGTTGCATAAGTTCTTTAAAATGTGAATTATAAAATTCTTTACCTTCATCTGTGTGTAAGTTTTTTGGTACACTATGCTGCTCAAGTATAGATTGCATTGCTGAAGTGACATCTGGTCCACTCTTGCTTTTAACAGAAACCGCCCCGGCGTACTTGGAGAAAATATCTATAACGGTAAGTAAATACTTGTAGCCATTATTCTCATGGGCATAGGGTAGCATTTCAACTAAATCTGCCTGCCACGTCTCGTCTATACCGCGTGTCTGCACGCGACGACGTGGATAATTCTTTCTAGCGGGTTTATGCAGTTTTGTGACTACTGCCAATTTCTCCTTGTCCATTCTCGAGTGCGTTTAATCGAGCGTTCAACTGGGCAATGAGTTCAGTTTGACGGACTGACAAATCTTGTTGGGTGTCAAACTGCAGATTTTTAAGTTTTTCGTTGATTGATTCTTTGAATAAACGTATCATCAAACTATTATTGTCAATCTCTGTTCGCATAGATGATGTGACTTGATACACAGTAAGTATCTCGTTTTGTACAATACGCTGTACAAGTCCCAAATTGACTGCGTCGTATTGTTCTTTGGCCTCACTAACGTTACAAACTCTCTTGCCATCTACGTCGTAATGGCCGTCAGAGGTAATCTTGAATCCAAAACCAGGCGGCCCACGGCTTCCTGCAGCGGTTCGACCCAGGTGACGTCCAAACACGTCGATACTCATCCTAATACTAACGAAAGCGTTATGAGTACCCTCCTAATATATGATTTCAGCTTCCCGCAGTTCCTCAATGATTGATATGATTTCATTGTTGTGACTCGGGTTGCCTACTGCCTGAGACGCTAGAAGTAGACGAAGACGATCAACTAGTTCGTTAGGGTCGTCCCAGTAGACATAGTCAGTAGTAACATTTTTTCTTGCTAACATATACTGTGGCAGGAAACCTCCACCTTTGGATGATCGTCTGCGTGATACGTTGAATAATTTTGAAATAAAGTTCTTGTACTTATTATTGTTGCTGGGGCGAATGGATCCACTGGAACTGTATCGCTTCTTGTGTGCATTTGTAGCAATCAAAATTTCCTTATAATTGTTTCGATCGTCAGTGCTTATGTGGGATTCTTCTGGATTTTTTTCAACAAAAGTTCAAGCAGACCAACAGTTTTCAGATACTGTTTACCACCAACATTGATATATTGTCCCTCAAAACTAATGGGTTTGTCACCAATCAAAAGACTGCTATCACTGAGTTTACGCACACCATAAGCCATATCCAAATACTGCTTCCTATTTTGTTGCAGCATCCTGAGAAATTTTTTTGTTAAATACTCGTGATTATCAGCATGCTCAGTCACGACGTCTTCTTGAAGCACAGCTGTATCTTGCTCTCCTTCAGCATCAGCAGTCATAAAGGAAGAATTATCTTCGTCCTCTTCCCACTCATCCTCTCCTTCCTCCTGCTCATCCTCCTCATCTTTTTTCTTTACAAGCTCATTTTGTTGAACTTCCTTCTTGACTGAAGGATTCGATATATCATCCAGTTTCTGCAGTGGCATGACGATTGGCTTGAACGTTTCATTCATTATCTTTTCAGTGGCTTTTTTACCCATCTTCACCCACTACATGACATATATTTATAGAGAGATAAAACAGTCAAAACATTTCCTCTATCTTCCCTTATTGAGCTCACTATCCTTATCAATTACAACAAGTCCGTACTTGTCAGTATTCCAACATGTTGCACATTAGTCTTTAAATTGTGAATAACTCATGTCAGTGTTCACATGATCCTCATACACATGTCTTAAATTCTTCTCATCCTGTTTGAAAAGTATCAATAGATTGACGTTATCGCGAACCAGATGTTTAGGTATTCGAGCGTAAGTTTGAGATAAGTAAAAACTGTCAACATGAGCCGTACAGAAAAAGGCTCCAATATTCTCCTGTTTCCAACAGGCAACATCATCAAATACAATTATCGAATTTGGTTGAGCCTCACTTGGTGGTATTACTTCTTCATGCTCACTGAAGGGAAAATACTAAATTCCATCTACATCATTCAACACCCGTTCCAAGAATTTGTACTTTAGTTGTTTGAGGGATTTCGAGTAGACGTAGACACTTTCAAATTCCAATCCGTTTGGGTGTAAGATTAGGGTAAGTAATGCACTTGTCTTGCCGAAATTTGATGGTCCACAAAACACTGCGCGAATGCTGTTTGGTAGAAGGCTACCATGTCGTTTCACCCTTTACTTTTTTGATTGGACGAGGGTATCAATATTAAATACCGGAAGTTTAATAGGTTGTGTCTTGAACCACATCTTCATCTCAACTGCTGTGAAAGTTATAAATACAGCGCTTATATAGCTTCCAGGTCAGTTGCGTGCTAACCTCCATTCAGTGAAGAATGATTGCGCACCATAAAGTGAACAAAGTATCACGCCGTCATCATCGAGGTAAAGCATTGGTCAACAAAGTCATCAACAACTTGCCGTTTGAGTTTCACTTGCCTGGCTACCAATACTGTGGTCTAGGTACTAAGCTAGCCGAACGACTTGCTAGAGGTGATCCCGCTATCAATCCTCTAGACGCTGCGTGTAAAGAACACGGCATTGCATACTCGCGAAATCGCTAAAACGTTGAAGCGAGAAACGCTGCAGATCGTGTACTAGCTAGTAAAGCCTGGCAGCGCGTTTTTGCTAAAGACGCTAAAATTGGCGAGAAAGCGGCAGCACTAGCAATAACTAACGTCATGAATGCCAAAGCGAAACTCGGCATGGGACTGACGAAGAAACCCAGTTCAAAGAAGAGGAAACCTAATATGAAAACAAACCAGCTGCAAAAAATAAACTAATAGCATTCAGAAAGGTTTTGAATGCAGCTAAGAAAGCAATGAAAAGAAGTAGTGATGCAAAAGTGGCCATCAAGTCTGCAATCAGAGCTGGACAGAAAGCCGTCAAAAGTGCAGGCGATAAACATCAAGTGCAAAATACACGTGTTCTGCCAATCCCTTCGAAAGTCAGTGGTGTTTTGCCACTGATTCCAATTTTTGCTGGACTTAGTGCACTTGGAGCTCTCACTGGTGGAGCAGCAGGTGTAGCTAAGGCGGCAAATGATGCTAGCGCAGCCAAGCAACAACTGGCAGAAGCTCAACGTCATAAAAATGCAATTGAAGCTATTGCTCTAGAAAAAGGTTTACATCTAAAACCCTATAGAAAAGGATTAGGTCTTTATATGAAAGCTTACCGAAAAGGACAGGGACTTCGTCTAAGACCAGTGTAAAAAAACTTGCAGTGAAGCTACCTCACCATGCACTCACTGATACCGATCTGTTCAAGTATGTTAAAGCTCTAAACATTCCACATTTTCGTGGAGTATTTATGCGCAATCAACTACCAGTAAAGGGATTCCACCAAATTGAGTCAGCTATTGTTAATCTTGATTATAGGCATGGCCCTGGTACCCACTGGGTAAGTTATAGAAAGATCGGTGATAAAGTCCTATACTTTGACAGTTTCGGTAATCTTCGTCCACCTTTGGATCTCGTAGATTACCTAGGTGTTGGTAGCGTGATAAAGTATAATCATGACAGATATCAGGACTATGGAGGTGTTGAATGTGGACACTTGTGCTCAAAATTTATATCTGGACAACTACATATAAGAGACAAATACTGTCTATATAAGAGCATGTAATGAACGGACTAGAGTCAGTACAGAGAAAACCACCATCATGGAAGAATCATTTACTCTCACGATAACAGGAAACTCTTCTGTGCTAGACTCAGAGTATTTTCCACCAATAGAACTCTCTCCTCATGAAAACTATGTACTTAGACTCGTTGAAATGCTCACATTTAATGCGATTCCTAACGTTGACACTGGAAAGAATAAAATCTATGTTGGTGATCGAGTAGTGACCATACCTACTGGTAGCCATGAGATTGAAGACATTGAGAGTTATGTCCAGAAAGCTCTAGCAAGTGATGGAATTACAATAAGCATCAAGCCAAATAATAACACATTGCGCAGCGAGATAAAGTGTGATCGCAAGGTGAACTTTCAACCTCACGATTCTATTGCACGATTGTTGGGACTCGCTCCACGTGTTCTCGAAGCCAATAAGACTCATACTTCTGATCTACCTGTGGATATTCTCAAAGTGAATGCTCTGCGAGTTGAGCCTAATATCACTACTGGAGCTTACATAAATAATCGCAAAATGCACACGATTCATGAATTCTTTCCTGTTGTACCACCATGATATAAGATCGTTGAAGGGCCGTCACACGTTATTTACCTTCCAATCGCCGTGAAGACAATACATCAAATTCAGCTCCGCAATGGTTGATCAGGACGGTGACTTGGGGAATTTCCGAGGAGAGGTGATAACAATACGACTGCACGTCAAATCATCATCATAATGGGTATAGTGTACAATCCCAAAGGAGTCTATATAAGAGCGTCAACATGTCGAATGCAAACCAGTTCTCAATCAGCAGGCAAGGAGCTAACACCTCAGAACGTGCTCAGTCTGAAACAGCTTGGTCTGAAGATCAAACCTCGTGGAAAAAGAAACTGAAACGTCCATTCAAGATATTCATCATCTCCTTTTGTTGCAATAAAAATGGAAGAAATACTAAACATTCAAACACCAGTGAGATTTGATGAGTCTATAGCTCACTATGAGATTCATGCACATCAGCCTAATGCATCATCATCATTCAACAACAGTGATGAAATTCGAATTTCTGTCCAGCATCAAAATTTGTGTATACTAGCCAGCAAGAGTTCACTGCATGTGTATGGAAGACTAATAAGGCCTGATGGAGTTACAGCAGTTGCTAGTACAGCACTAGTGAGCAATGCCATAGGCTATCTGTTTGATGAAGTTCGCTATGAACTCAATGGTATTGAGATTGATCGCTGCAAGAATGTCGGTCTCACTAGCACCATAAAGGGCTACATCTCACTTGCTCCTGGACAAAGTTGTTTTATAGAGAATTCAGGATAGCTCGACATCCCGGAAGGAACAAAACGTCTTACCAATGGTGAGGGATACTTTGATGTGACTATACCACTCAGTATGATCCTAGGATTTGCTGAAGACTATCAAAAGATAGTTGTTAATGCAAAGCCTGAACTTATCTTGACAAGATCACGCAGTGACTTGAATACTGTTGTTCAAGCACGACAAGCGCCAGGAAACGAAGATTAATTTAAGATCTCGATTCATAAAGTAGAGTGGATGATACCATATGCAATAGCTTCGGATGAGCAAAAAATAAATTTGCTGAACGTTATTGGAAAAGATTTTCTCACTACTACGAGTTTTCGCTCATGGGAATTGTATGAATACCCCATGCTTCCCACCACTCCAAGACATATATGGACTGTGAAAACATCAACTCAGTTGGAAAAACCACGTTACGTTCTACTGGGTTTCCAGACAGGTAGAAAGGATAGGCTAGCCAGATATGCTAATCGCTTCGATCACTGCAATATAACCAATGTCAAGTTATTCCTCAATTCACAGTACTATCCGTATGGTGATTTAAATCTGGACTTTGGCCATAATCAGTTTGCACTACTGTATGAGATGTATGCAAACTTTCAGACAGCCTACTATGGAAAGAGCCTGAACCAATGTTGAAGAAAAGTGATTTCAAATAATACGCTCCTCTCAGTGTCATTGATTGCTCAAAACAAAATTAGTTTCTCAAACAGACCTCAGTGGACGTTCGTTTGTAATTTGAATCTGCAGACAATTTTCCCGCTGAAACAGCAGCCTACTGTCTGATCATACATAACCGTATGATTCAGTACCAGCCACTGAGTGGTAGTGTGAAGAAGTTGATTTAAGATGATACTGGTGGTGGTAATGTTAGTAGTAGTGGGGAGGAAAGGTATAAAGCAGATGATTTTAGTAAGGGAATTCAGTTTTCATCTAAATGGAGTTCATTGTAGACGTGCAAGGCTTCAAGAAGCCCAACAACCAGTTCGTCTTCAAGGAATTGGCTATAGTTCCCCTCCAGGAAGAGGCTCATCCTCTGTTCTACCTCTTTGAACCTCCCTGCTATTGGAACTCTCTGCCTGCTCGATACAAGAGTGAAAATTTGTGGTTGACGCGCAATTGTCACGGTATCGGGTGGACTTCTGGTGACATACCCTACATGGAAGTGAGACCTATACTTCAAGACGTACTACTTGGTGCTTGTGCTATCTACTTCAAAGGAGTTGAAAAAAAGAAATGGTTTGATGAGTTTGGATCAAATGTACGCAATTTTGAAGATATGGGCTGTCCTTCGCTAGAGAAATTACACAATGCAGTTTCCGTCATTCAACAAAGTGCAGTGCAAACGTCTTGTGAAAAACGTTAAATAAGCCTTTAGAGAAGATGGATCTTAAAAAGATTAACGCAGTTAGTCGAATCGATGGGGTCCTACCTACAAAAAACAATCGGAACTGACTGTGAAGAAGAAGTATGCTGTGTCCAAGATTCGAAAAGTACGAACAACGTATGGTAATAGGATTGTGGTTGAATTGGACAATCACTTTTCTGTATTCTTGCCTGGTAGAATCATGAAAGTCTTTGAGGAAGCATCCGAGAACACACCAGAGGTGGATACATTTGAAAAGATGGATGAAACAGTTAAGGAAAAGAAACTTTACTCTCACTACCTTGGAGGACCTTACAATCATTTTGAATTTAAATATGAGCATTAAAATATCTTCCTGAGAAAAATGTATATGTGACAATATTTGTCTAGAAATAAATGTCATCTTTTCTACACACTTAAATGTTATATTTTAAACCTGTCTACTACATGTGTATTAGCAATAAATAGAATAAGGTTAATATAAGAAAAAATAGAGTTTCTGGTGATTTCATTTCACCATCCAACTAAGGACACATTCGAGAAACATATTTTGTGGAAGGTGCATCTCGAAGAGAATAGACTCCAATCAATAATTTATCTGTGGGTACTTACTGAAGAAAGTATGTATGCCGTTTCGCAGATTCAAAAATTTTATAAACGATTTGTTTCAAGAATTGTTGTTGAATTGGAGGATCAATTTATAGTTTTTCATACCTGAAAGTATTGTGCATGTTTTAGAAAACAAATATAACGTAAACATAATGAATAATACAACCCTTAAAGTAACAGAATAAACATTTTTATTTAACACTCTTATATTAGGTATCAAATCTTACATGCATGATATTTTTTCAAATTATTATTAATTTTTCTTTCGCAAATTTCGAATATTTTTTAAATATTCAATCGTGCACCCCTTATGCTTGAGGATAATGAGATAACTTCTTTTGCTGTATTAATTTTTCCTTTCTATTATTGACTAGCGGTATATTATTTTTTTTAACGTTCTTCCTGGTTTTTAGACTCCCGATTTTTCAAATAGATTTCAATTTGTATGTCCCTGGATGTTTATTCGATGTTCCTATAACATTTTTGACCTACTAAGGGGATTATAGCATATATGGTGTCCTACTTCATTAGTCCATACAGAAAAAGTACAAAAAAATTACAGTTAGGCATACCATTTTTGTAATTAAGTAGTCAGTTTTTACCCTCCCTACAGTGTCCCTCCCTACAGAATCACATACTTGAAATGTGACAGGACTGGTAAAATTTTTTTTATAATATTGGCCTTGGGCACTTTTTTTAAATATATGATGCAGTTCAAATTGTAATACTAACATGCCAGAGATTATTAATACTGACTGAAAGAATCATGCTTATATGTCTGTCCCTCGGTTTGTTAACAACTCCGAAGCCTCTATAATTTCAACTAATTTAAGGTGATAATTCGTATTATAATCGATTATAATTATGAATTATTATTTAAAAAATGGTGTGTTTTCTATCACTTAAAAATTGCAAATAACAACTCCGAAGCTAACGACTCGGAAGCATTTTAACAACTCCGAAGCCTTTTCTTGCACTCGCTGGTAAAAAGTTCGAAGTCACATTGAAGAGAAAGAAAAACATGTTACAAGAGTACTTTTTTTTAAGTTCTTCTTAAACTTCTTCATAAAATATTGTCCATAGATATTTTTCACGAAGAACTCTTCTTATACAAATTCACGTCAAGGAGATAAGTTTAAATTGTAAAAATCAAATTTGTAAATAATTATTTAAACAAAATTTTCAATGAATTTAAAAATGTCTAAAAAATTAAAAAACATTTTTGAAAAAATTTAAAGAAAAATGCAAAAAAATTTTCAAACAAAAATTTGAAAAAAAATTCAAACAAAAATTTCAAAAAAAATTGTTGAGAAAAATTTTCAAAATAATTTTTGAGAAAAAATTTCAAAATAATTTCGAAATTTTTTTAGAATGTCCAAACAACTTTGGTAAATTTGAAAAAAAAATCGTATTATTTTGACCCGCTAAGCCTGCCTAACCTAGTTTTAAACCTTTATAATAATGTACTTTAAGTAAAAGAACAATTTAGACACAAATTAGTGGAAAAAATCAGTATTCTAGATCAAACAGCTTTCCCAAGTTATAAAGTACATCCTGGTACATATATCTAAGAAAACTGATAACAATTATTGCATAATTTAGAACTTCAGTTTACTCGCATCTCGGAAACCAAAATTGAAATCTATTTGCAAATCGCCCATATACTACATAGACTTTGGCCTGTAAAATCTCTTCGATTTCTTGTCTTCTAGTCTTGAATCGAGGTAAAGGAAGATCTATTGTTTTCAAGTAGAAACGAGGATCATTTTGATGGTACGATTTACAGCAGCAGCACTGAGGTGCTTATATCTTGCCTCCTTACGTGCGATGTATCAGGAGTTGGTTGGGATAGTAATGATGCAGATGGATCACCCTTCACTACCACAATCCAAGACAGTATTAAAATTATTGGAATGAACTCTCATTGACTGATTTGTAATATGAAATTATAGAATGAAACTTACTTGCTATTAAAAAATTTTAAGTCTCCTCTCTATCCATTTTCACTTATTTGAAAATTCAGATTCTGTTTGTGACCATATTTTTATTTAATCTTTAATAAATCACAGAAATATATGCTTATCCACGTGGTAAAAAATTATTTCCTTATTCAGTTACCATGCTTCGTCGGTATATTATCTAAATATCCAGCCTATTCTTTTTTGCATGATAGCTAGAAAATAAAATATGACTATAAAAAAGAATCTGAATTTGAAAAAGTAAACAATATTTGAATTTCTTGTTACAATTTAACTTGATAAATAAAAAGCGTTTTTTATGTCGATAAATTCACACTCCACCGTTACTCATAAGAAACAATGCTTGATTAAGTAAAGTAGATATTGTTATATTAGGGTGGCCCAAAAATACACATTTTGGATTTTTCGACCCGCGTCGACGCCAAATTCTTCTCTCGTAGAAACAAATAAATACATATATTTTTATTTTTTAATCAAAAATGATTTTTAGTACTTTGTAAATCAATTTTTGTGTCTTATGGAGTTTAACACGTAAAGCGTATACTTTTTTTACTTCCTTGATATTGTTCAAGAAATTACAAGTCAATTTATTTACCCTTTTATAAACTTGTTCTCTTCTCAGTAAAGATGCATTTTGTGAAACTTTAATACACCAACATAGTTATAAAAAAATTCGAGACACCTTGAAAGTTGTATAAAATTACAATAATTGTAGACTCGTAGCGAGCCTTTGATATGATTTTTTAACTTGAAATTTTCAAGAAGCATTTATGAGGATATTCAGAACAGATTTGTGAAAAAAATGTTAATTATTTTTTAAATTATACTTATCAAGCGATTACGAAAATGAGTGAAAATGAAAAATTTCAGTCCAACAGCAGCTTTTCTCCGATCCTGAAGAATTTATGGCGTAAGTTGAACTCAGAGTGGCTTATTGTTAAAGACTTAGGACTTCCAGATGCAGGTTCGACCATAAAGCTCCCTGCTATAGGCCCAAACCTGTAACCCAGCACATTTCCCCAATTTTTTTCGCACTTTCTGGGGAACCAACTAATTTTTTTACAATATCCGCACCCTAGGGGGATACTTGACTTCAATGAGTTGAATAACAGAGTAATAACACTAAAACTGCCGTCTGGGTTGAATCTCAGGGCTCGCTTCAGGTTCTCTTGAAACTTTTCTGTTTTAATTCGTACGTTGGGAAAAAACTTCAAAATACTTTACAAAGTACTAAAAATCATTTTATTTCAAAATAAAAAAAATATGTATTTATTTGTTTCTACAAGAGAACAATTTGGCGTCGACGCGGGTCGAAAATTCCAAAATGTATATTTTTGGGCCATACTAATATATATATATATATATATATATATATATATATATATATCAACGCCTCCATTCAATATGAGTCTATCTGCTGACAGATCCCAGTATGAAACTATGCGCTGTGTATAAGCATAGGGAACAGTCTCATACACGGCGTCGATATATCTACTTATTTTTATTTGACGTACCTTCAGGTTTACATCCGCTTATTATAACTGGCTGCGTTCTTTTGCGATGAGTAGGATTCATTATTTCTACGTTCCGTCTTTTACTCGCACTTCTTTCTTCATCATCACTGCTTACATCTGATAAACGAAGATCATCGTTCACGATAGCTGCGAGCAATGATGATGACGACGGAAGTGAAGCGGCAGCACGTTTATACGGTGTCTGTTTACCAGCATCTTTCAGCGGTACACTCTGATATGGATACATGGTATGTTATGATCTATTGATGTTGGTGGTGTTTTGAGTTTCACTGGAGTTTCTTGTAGTAAAGTTGTTGAAGTCGATGACAATGATGGTATTAGTGATGAGGATGATGATGATGGTGGTAATGCCATAGATGGTGTCTGTGGTAGCGGTAGGGGTGTCTGTGGTAGCGGTGATGGTGAGCGGGAACGTGATTTTGATGGTGCCGACGATGACGACGACGATGAGCCTCACTAGACTCTCCAGATGTCTTTACAATATAAGAACACACACAATAAAATTTAATTAATAGCATAAAGCAAAACGAAGAACACTTTTCACTGCATGAATCACTGCACAAATAACAACTCACATTTTTCGCAGAACCACTCTTCTTCTCAACCATTGAAATTTTTTTTAAAACTCTTCTCTTAAGACACTTTAATTCATTAGACACTTCACACTGATTCACATTTCACCACAACGAGAATTGAAATTCACGCCTCTGAATATGGGCTTTTAAAGAGAACTCCCCACTATGCCCTAGCGGGATAGGGAGCGCGGGGAATCTCACGTCTGCGCGCCTCTGAATATGGGCCGGAGAGCTCACGACGAGACGCCGTGGCATGTATCTAAACTTCGGTGTCACACACTCGCGGTAAAGTTGAGGTGACATTTACCGACTGTATGTTTAAAAACGACTGTGGGTAAATTAGCACGGAAGTGAACCTTTTTGCGCGTTGATCTTTTACCGACTGTGATGGCCTGCATCTGAACACGGACACGAAAACTGATCAGACGGTGACGCCATTTGTTGCCGGTAACAACTTATCGACTAGTGGCATATTAGCACGGAACGATTATCGTTTGTCGGTAAATTACCGGTCACTGTTTTTCCGACGTTTAGCCTGGAACCGAACCCTGCCGCAGAACTGTCATTGCTATACTACTCATGACAATAAATTTCCCCCCTCGCTAACAAGCAATATTATGCTATGGGATGGCAAAGATTCGAAAAAAAATGCTAATTACAAATTTTGGGCCACCTCTTTGGTCCCTTTCAAATAATGCCTCCAAGGTTTATTTTTTAATACATATTTATTATAATTACATATTTCCAAACATTAAATCACTGGTCACTGTTTTCGATGAAGTAAGTAAAAATATCGCGATTTAATTGTAGTTTCCAATAGAAAAATACTCGTTCTTTAAGCACTTCTAGTTTATGTAATACACTTATACTAATACGTCTTATTTTCTTCTGTAAAATTATGTTGTTAATTACTATAACAATGGAATACACTATGTTTTTAATTACATATCAAGAGCTCAACTGCGTGAAATGATTTAGATTTCTAGAGTTCGTGATTGAATTTACGACGATGACGTTAATTCGCAGATGTAGACTCGTTCAGCAATTTTCCATATATCATTTATCGGAAAGTTTGATTGAAACAATGATTCTTAGTTTTTTGGATTGAATATTTGCTTACAATTTGCTGGTATAAACTGAGATTTTTTTTACTGCGAAAGGATTCAAGTTTATGAAAGTTCTAGTTTTATCCTGACTATTCGATTTGTTGTAGAGTCGGCACCCAGAAGTTGATCCTAGATGAATATCATTTTAGGAATATATCTATATATAACCCGGAAAAATAAAAGAAATCATGATGTAACGAGTGCCTTTAGTCACTGGTATTCCCTCGTGAAGGTGAGACCCAGGGTGCAGCAGCGTCCATCCTTGTTTAGTGTCCGTGACTGCACAGTCATCTCTGATGAATCTACATCCGCCACCCTCATAATCAACCCCTGCTTGGTTCAAGGCGATGTTTATCGTGTAGTTGGAGGTATCTAGATGTGGCGTCAAGGAAGATTGCTCATCAATTTTGTAGCGAACGACAAAGTTGAAGTCGGAAACTGGAAGCTACAAATTAAAGAAGTGGAATTAATACCTATCTCAAAAATAAAGTTCCAAATTAACCAAATTGAAGCGTAGAACGCATATATTCACTAATAATATCAACTTTTTCGAAGTCTTTTTTGAGTTGCAATAATCAGACCCGGATTCAGGACTTAGTTTGCCCTAGGTCACCTTCAAATTTGGGACCATTTTTTAATTTTCATTGCTAATTTTTTTAATTGTAGAGTTGATATAGACAAAAGAAAGACAATACAAGTAAAAACGTATGTGTTCTATAATAAATATATTCTAAGCCGCCGTGCCGCTCCTAAAAATCTGCCCCCTTTTTCAATATTCATTGATAGTTTTTTCTTTTAATTTCAAAGTTCTCAAACTAAAAAAAGACAATACAATACAACTGAAGATAAACTTGTTTCCTAATAATAAAAAATATCGCCTTTTTTCAATTTTAAATACTAATCTTTTCGATTGCAGAGCTGGCAAGCGAAAAAAGAAAACATACGTGACGATAAATTTATTCTGTTAAAACAGAAAAATGCCGCTCCTAAAAATTTGTTGCCCTTTTTTAATTTTCATTACTACTTTTTTCCATTGCAAAGTTAACAAGCAAAGAAGAATACGAATGAACACGGACGTGTTCCGTAATAATAAAAAATTCTAAGCCGCCGTGCCACTCCTGAAAATGTACTTCCTATAGGCCATGGCCCTTCTGGCCTCTGGTGTAAATACGGCACTGGTTACAATCAAATATCGATGGGTTCTACGAATATTAGGCTATTGTTCCGTAAATAAATAAATAATTCAAAATAAATCTCTTCTCGGTCGTAGCTATGCCAAAAATGTGTAGTTTTCTGTTCTTCAGTTTATGTTGTGTGTCATTTTTTTAATATTTGCAGAAATAAATTAATAAAAAATGAAGCCCAAATAGCCATTGTGATTATCACGTTGAAGTCAAGCGTGATATTTCACGCATGATTTCGATGTGATGTGCTCATGAAATCACGCACATGAAAAATCCCCCGTGATCTGCAAATTATTTCACAGTGAATTCTCATGTGATATGAGCCGGTCGTGTTTCGAGCCTCTCGGTAATCCAATAAACCTTATTAGCGGGAAATGTGATAAATATGTGTGCATCCTTTTCTGACGTAAAAAGCGGGCATCTATTTCATATGAATGTTCTATTTATTGGTGTCGTGCATACTTAACTCAGGGTCATTAATCATTTTAAATTGCATCCGTTTGGTAAGAGCAAGTTCTTTGAGTTAATGGGTGATAGAATTCACTTGTTTAACTGGAACCGGCTTGTTTACTATTGACAATTGTGAACTTTACAAGTCAACATGTCACAACTCGACGAGAATCTCACAGTTAGAGAACTATTACATAAAATTAGCTCGGACACAACAGAGACCAAAGCTGAAATAAAATCATTAAAAGCATCATACTCTTACCTCAAAAGCGATGTAAAAGAAATTAAAAGGGACCAGGAAGTGCTAAAGGAGGAAAATGCAGACCTCCAGGAAAAAGTAATGCAGCTGGAAAGAGCGGTGGCAACATTGCAAAAATCATCCAGAACCAAAAACTTACTGATTTTCAGAATGAAAGATACCCCCGAGACTAACAAAAATTTGTATCTATCAACTCTCTCTATTTTCAAGAAGTTAAACGTACAAATTCCGGATCATAAAATAGAAGCGATTTACAGATTGGGCAAGGTTACAGGTAACCGTCCCGTAATTGTCCGATTCACGTCCCCCAGCAGGAAATCTCTCCACTTTGATAAACTAGATGGGTTGGGAAAAATGGGATTAGAAATTTCAAACGACTTTACAAAAGAAGAACGGGATACCAGGCGAAATCTCATACCATTTCGAAACAAACTACGAGACCAGGGGCGGCTCGTGCAACTTAAAGAAAAGGGCCTAGTCGTGAACAATCGTTGTTACACTCTGGAGGAGCTTCAATCAAAACCAGGTGGGCTGTTCACAGCGGATGGTGAACTTTCGGACAATGAGGAATATGTTACAGATGATAACCAATCAAATGGCAGCTACGAAGATAAACTACCAACTGAAAAGACACCGCAACGTCAAAAGCTACACAACCAAATAAGTGGAAATACAAAGACAATAAAACGCAAAGGACGTCCCCCGCTTAACAAAAAAAAAAATCAAGGCACTAAGGAAACCTTAACTATCACAGACTATTTAACACCGAGAAATGAACGCAACACACGCAGAACTTCCCAGCTTAAAGTATAGCAGCCAATAACAGAGAAACGAACGCAGCAGCATGCAGCCCTGATTCCCACCCGAGTAAAAATTCTTCGACTTGGTTTCGACTTGAATTACCCCAATCAAGACATGCTGAAGTCGAAAAGTTCGTCTCCAGCATGTATCCTTATTGAGACGGAGCCAGACTTCCATTTATGTCTTGAAGACAAGTTTCTATGTCTTGAAGACATATATTTATATCTTGAGTCGAATTTTTATGACTTCGAGTCGAGCGGTTTATAACTTCGAGTATATACCTGCCCTGAAAAAAGGGTCATTCTGCTGTCATGAAAGCTAATCTTTGTTAATAATTAAACAATATCGGCGTGTGTATAGTACGACTTGGAAGAGTACGACAAAAAAAAAAGAATCAATTAATTTATAGGTTTTCATTTGTATTTTACGTGTTTGACGACGATACCGAAAATGTTGTTTGCTTTTACGTATTTCTAACGGCTTAGGAGATCCTTATACAAAATTACAATTTTTTTTTTGTGAGGACAATTTTTCAGGGTTATTCTCGTTCAGACCCACAGATTCTGAATTTTTAAATTAAAAATAACTAATTTAATATTTACAAATTTTTCATTCATTAATTTTAATCCTTCGAATCTGTTAACAGTCTCATTCGAGGACTCATTTCTGAGTCGAAAAGGTTCGTCTTGAGACAAGTTACGCCGAATTTAAATCACCATGCTGAAACCATAAAAGTAAGACATTGTCTTATGTCTCGTCTCAGTTTTGAGAGGCAGCCAGATATCGATGTCTTGGAGACGAACTCAAGACATCGCCAAGTCGAACTCAAGTCGTAGCATACTGCAGTCTTCAGAAACAACAACAGCGTTCGTCACTAAACTCTTCTAGAAACAATATAAGTAACTCTGCTAAAATATTCTTTTGGAATTTGCACGGTTTCACAAATGTTAATGATATTCCAAAGAAAATTCTAGATTCAGATATTTTATGCATTTGTGAGACCTGGCTTTTGTCTCCGCCTAGACTGCTCCCACGATGGCTGGATGATTTTGAAATCATTTATAGTAATGCGCGTAGAGATTCAGAAAGGGGTAGAGCTAAGGGGGGGTTAGCAATAATTTTTAAAAAGAACATCTACACCCACAGCATTCTTTTTCAGGCGGAACACTTCCTCTTTGTCAAATTTCAAGATCATTGTACGACATTTATTGTTAGTCTAGTTTATATTAATCCATCCTATTTCAATGAACTAATTATGAACTGGTTAAATGACGTACTATTACTGCTTAAGCAGAGTGATGGTAACTGTCCAGTCATCTTGGGAGGGGACTTTAAGGGGGGGGGGGGGGTAAAGTCTAGAGGGTAAAAAAAAACCTTTTTTCAGCAATTTTTTCTGAAGCAACGGTAAAAGTTATTCATTGAAAGACTTTTGTACATATTTAAGTTACATTTAAAGAATATTTCATGAAATTTTGGTGGAAACAGATAAAAAATTGAGCCCTTGCTAAGAGATTTTCCGTGACGCCTTTGGAAAAAGATGCTTTGCGGTGCACAGAATAACTCTTCAACGGATCATCGGAAATCAAAAAGAAAAAAATATATTTCGATAAATTGAATAAATGCCTATAACCCAACGGTCTGTTTACATTTTATTTTTTTTTTTGGTGTTGGCGGTCAAAAAACTGAAAAATTAGATTTTTTGCCAAAAAAATCCGCCATTTTGTTTCTGTAAAATCGCAACAACAACAAAAATCGATCAACAAGACCGTTGCGTTCTTGCGATATATCTGCGAAAAGTGTATTCCAAATTTGGTGAAGATCGGTGCAATAGTTTGTAAGAGAGACTGTGCACCGACTTCAAAAATGTAGTTTTGAGAAAAACACGATTGAAGTTTCAGGCACGGAAAAAGTTCAGCAATTTTTTTTTTACTTACACTCAATCATCGATTCCAGCTCCATAAAGTAGAGTACGTAAAGGGACTAAAGAAAAACACGAAAGAGAGACAGAAAATAGCCTTTGACCTGAGCTTTGACCACCGTCTTTGACTTTGACCACTGTCTGCGTCTACTGTGCTCCGCTCGAGGTGCGGAGACTTACAGCTCTGTAGCTTGGCAAGTTTAGCTCCGCTCGACTTAAAATTTTGAAGGAATATTTTTGAAATGCTGTACAACAAGAAAATTCTGAGGAAAAAAATCGAGTTTTTTTACCCTTCAGACTCCCCCCCCCCCTTA
>CAKNYM010050212.1:165402-250282 GCA_932195095.1 Andricus curvator
ATATATATATATATATATATATACCATTAAACCATTTCCCTTTCAGGGTAGGCGTGACACTACCCGATTCGGGTAGTGTTTCTAGGTTTTTCTTGTAGTTATAAATAACTACAAGTGTGGGCTCACCACACCCACGATGTGCCAACAGCACTCATGTCAGTATTCTTGAATGGTCACCCATCCAAGTACTAACCGCGTCCAACACTGCTTAACTTCAGTGATCTGACGAGAACTGGGTTTTTCAGCGTGGTATGGCCGTTGGCCATAATAATTATAAGTATAATATAATAATAATACTTATAATTTAAGTATACCCGGGTCGTGCCACCATGTTTATTCAGAGCGAACTTCATAAATCGGTACTGGTAGGACATAAAAGTTGTAACAATAGGTCGATCGATGCGTCTCAGAGACGCGAACAAATACGCTAGATGTCGTATTGTTGTATCTTGAATATCAAAAAAGTTTTCCTTATATAAACAAGGTAAAATTTTTCTTTTAACATTTCTAAACGCAAGAAAAAATTACTTCTGAATCGTCTATCTATCCCAAAATCCTATCAGACCTGGATATCAATCGGAGCTACACTTCATCCAAATTTCATGATCGTGGCTCTTTTACTTTTCGAGATATAGTTAACAAAAAAGGTCACACATTTAAAGTTAGGAAATTTAGGTCAATACAAACCTCAAATTTCGGACAGTTGCTTGTATTTCGTAAAAATGAAAGATCTTCAATCGACGAAAGAATGGAACATGAGTGAGAAAAGACATTTTACATCTGAGAAATATCACTATTCGTACATTTATGACTTACTTTTACGTTTAGAATATTTTCTAAAAAAAATCTGCATTCCCATGACGTCATGCTAAAATACTCAATTGAAGGCTTCCCGCTCTTAGGGCTTCTTTTTTTAATTGGTAAGCCACTGACGCGGGCGTGGCTGTACAGCCCGTACAGGGACCGTGGTGGGAGGTGACGAAACTACGCAATTTCGAACAGGCCTGTATAGGGGATGTAGAATAGGCGATCTGTAGGATAGGCGGAAGTTCACTGTAGCATGATTTCCGAATAATTTTGAGACTTACGTAGTCCAAGTATCCGGTGAACGTTTTCTGCTGTAAGGGACAGACGCGTCGCTTTTCCTCAATTCCGATTGGGCAATATGGAAAACTCGAAGGAAGGAATGTTGCCAAATTCACACACATAATTAAGAATTGAGTTTCAGTTGAAGGCCAGTGACAAAAAATGTAACACATGTGTGCATAATAGAACTGACAAAAATTTAAGATTTGATAATTAAAGATTTTATTATTACGTTTTTAAGTTAAAATAATTAATTTTCAACCAAGAAAAAGGGAATTTTCAACAAAATAGTTAAATTCTCAATTAAACTGATGAATCTTTGATAAAAAAAAATAATAATTCTCAACAAAAAGTGTAATAGTTAATATTTCAACCAAAAAATTATCTCAATTTTCAATAAAGAAACTGTTAAATTAAACCAAAAAATACGAATTTTCAACAAAAGATTTGAATTTTTAACCAAGGAAGATCGTTCAATCAATGAGGAAAAAAAATATTATCAAAAATGTTGAGATTTCAAATCATAAAGACAAATTTTTGAAAAAAGTTGAATTTACAACAAAAAATATGCATTTTGCTACCAAAATAATTGAATTTTTGACTAAAAAAGACGATTTTAAAACAAAATGAGTGAATTTTCAACTGTAAAATATCAATTTTATGACAAAAGTAGAATAGCTATATTTTTAGTAAAAAAATTAAATTTTAAAACAAAAAAATGAATTTTTCATGAAATTGGTTGAATTTTTAACCCAGAAGGAATTTTCTACCAAAAAAAAGACACATTTTCAACAAAATAGATGAATTTTCAACTGAATAAGATAAATTTTCAACATAAAATAGAATAGTTTAATTTCAAGTTAGAGAAATACGTTTTTAACCAAATGAAATCAATTTTTTAACGAAGTAGTTGAGTTTTCAACCTAACAGATGAATTTTTAATAAAAAAATTAAATATCTATAGAAAAAGATGTTTGGCGAAAAATGGACTAGTTAAATTTTTAGTTGAAAATATTAATGTGTAATAAAAAAAACGAATTTTCAACCATAGAAATGAAATTTCAACCTAAAGAGTAATTTTCTACTAAAAAAGAATAATTTTCAACAAAATAAGTGAATTTTCTATCAAAGAAGACAATTTTTAACAAAATAAATGCATTCTTAACTAAAATAGATGAATTTTCAACAAAAAATAGAATAGTTTAATTTTTAGTAAGAGAAATAAGTTTTAGAGCAAATAAAATAAATTTTCAACGAAATAGTTAAATTTTCAACCAAGCAAATGAATTTTCTACCAAAAAGATTAAATGTATGTAAAGCAAAAATTTCGATATCAAATAAAATAGTTAAATTTTTAGTTTAAAAAATTAATTTTCAATAAAAAAATTAAATTTCAACCAATGAAATGAATTTTCAACTAACAAGATTAATTTTCTACAAAAAAAGAATGATTTTTGACAAAATACGTGGATGTTGAACCTAATAGTTGATTTTTCAACCAAAAAGGTGATATAGTCACCAAGAAGATAATTATTCTACCACAAAATACAAAGTTGCAACAAAATACAGAAACTTTCAAAAAACTAGACGAATTTTCAACTGAACAAGATTAATGTTCAACCAAACATGAAATAGTTAAATTTTCAGTTAAAAAAAAAAAATTTTCAATTTAAAAAAACTAGTTTTCAAGCCAAAGAAATGAATTTTAAACCGAAAAGATCAATGTTCTAACAAAAAAGATTAATTTTCAACAAAATACATGAATTTTCATCTAAAAAGGTGAATTAGTCACCAAGAAGATCACTTTTTTTACCACAAAAGACAAATTTTCAACAAAATGCAAAATTTTTTAATCAAATATTTGAATTATTAACTGAAGAAGATAAATGTTCAACCAAACATGAAATAGTTAAATTTTCAGTAAAAAAATAATGAAAAAAAAATGTCAACAAAGTAGTTGTATTTTATTACTCTCCTTTTTACAGGTTTGAGGGCTCCGTTCCCTTGACATCTTTTACAATTTCACTTAACCACTATGCCTCATGCTTATCTTAATCTATAATCGCTTCGCCTTTTTATTATTTACAAGTTCTTAACTATTATCTTACTAGCTAATAACTATTATCTAGCAAATGCGCGAGGCCTTCCAGGGCTTCCGTTTCCTCTTACCATTACTCTTCAAGCTTTTAAAAGACACGCAACACTAATTTTCCATATCCATGTTTGAATTTTGATTTTCTCCCCTCGCATGCATTCTCTCTTCCCTTCTCTCTTCCAAGCTCTTAATCCACTTTTCCCCTTGTCCACAACCGCTCAGTATCCACCTAACTTTATCTACCACGCTCTTTTCCCCTTCCTCTTCCCCTGTACATCTCTCCAACACGTGCTCCCAAGATTCCCTTTCATACCCACATACCTTACACACTTTCATTTCTTTACTCATCCAATATTTACACTCATTCATACCTTCTCCCATTCTGAAACGTATCATCCTGGACCACCTGCACTCCTTTTTCAACTTCCCTAGATATTCTGGGACCCCTTCCATCTTGATGAATCTATACCATTTATTATATTTGGACTCCATAATCTTTTTCCACCTTTCCTCTTCCTGCTTCTCACTCATTTCCCCCTCTACTATCTGCCACTCCCTCCCCTCGTCACACATTCTCCATTCTCTTCTAACTTTCCATCTCTCCTCCTCCCATCTTGAAAGTCCCGTGTTTCCTCTCCTCTCTCTATCTAATATTTCCTACAGGCATGCTTGTGCAACTTTGCTACCCTTACCACTTTTAAGTTTCTCTTCAAAATTCCATACCCTTTTCCTCTGCCTTATCACCAATTTCTCTCTCCCTGTTTCTTCTCTCAACATATAACCTGGGCAGTTCCAGCTCACTCCCATAACCCATCTCAGAAATCTCTCTTGCATGTTTTCTACTTTTTTGTACTCCTTCCATCCCCACATCTCCACTCCATAAGACATCACAGACCATACCAGTGAATCAAACAGCCATACTCTCATGTTCCAGTCCTCTTTGAATCTTCGTTTTCCAATCCCCCACACTTGACTCATCACCTTACTCGCACTTTCGATCCTTTTTTCACTTGCAGCTCACTTCCACCTCCCGCTTCGAACCAGAATCCTAAATAACAAAATTCTTCTACCATTTCCCCATTTATCTTCCATCCATACTTTACTTCATTCTTTCTCTTCCTGAAACATACTATCTTTGTCTTCGTCACATTTATTGTCAAGTCTTTCGCTCTCACGTACTCTTCGAATCCTTTCATTAGCAAGTTCATTCCACTTTCATTCTCTGCTGGAAGCACCACATCGTCCGCGTACGCTAATGAGTATATTCTCTTATTTCCTAGAACTATACCCCATTTACCTTTCCTTTCCATTTTCTCTTCTAGGTCTGCTAACAATATGTTAAAAAACAACGGGCTTAGCGGGCACCCTTGTCTAAGACCCCTCCCTGTCCAGAACTCCTCTCCTTTCTGTTTCCCGATCCTCACCCTTGTCTTTGTCTCCGTAAAGACATCTTTGATCCTCTCAATCAGCTCTTCGTCCACCTCCCTTTCTTTCATTGCCTTCCACAAAACTTTCCTATTCACCGAGTCGAAAGCTGCTTTAAAATCTACAAAGAGTGCGACCAGTTTTCCTTTTTTCTGTCCCAGGTTCCTGTTGACTAAATAATTTAGTACGAAAATGTTATCCACTGTCCCCATCCCCTTCCTGAATCCTGTTTGATTGTGTGGAATACTTCCTTTTTCATCTACCTGTTCTTCTAATCTCTTCCTAAGCACCTCCGCGTAAATCTTATACGTTACTGGCATGAGAGTGATTCCTCTATAATCTTCGACTTTTTTCCCCCCTCCTTTCTTTAATAAAGAAACTACCAAACCTGTTCTCCACTCCTTCGGCCATCCTTCCCCTCTCCATACTCTATTACATACTTCCCAAATCTCTTCTCTAACCCTCCTTCTGCCAAATTTCAACGCTTCATTCTCCATCCCATCCTCTCCTGTCGCCTTATTTCGTTTTAACTTCTCTATTGCTTGATTCACCTCCTCTCTGGTCAAGTCATTCCCACCTTCTATTCCTCCCTCCTTGATCTTTCTACCATCCCCCCTTACCTTGCTATCCACCCCTCCTAGCAATTTCATGAAATATGCCGTCCATTCATCCATACTTATATCTTCATTGATTCCTTTCCATTCACTCCTTTCTCTATTGATCACCTCCCATTCCCTTCCTTCCTTTATTGCTTTTTCTACCTCCTTCATGTACGTCACCTTCTCCTCCTGTCGTTTTACATCCAGTAATTTCTCGTGTTCCCTTTTTCTCTTATTATACTCCTTTTTGTCTATCTCTCCTCTTCTCCAATTCTTTAACGATAACTTTATACGCTCTTTACTCTCTACACATTCCGCATCCCACCATCCTCTCTTCTCCCTTCTTTCTTCCTCACTTGGCCTAATTTCTTACACTATCTTCTCTACCCTTCCCCTCATCTTACACAAAATCTCATCCACGCCTCCTCCATCTTCAATCAAACCATTCTCTTCTTCTATTCTTTCCGTATATTCTCTTAGCTTATCAGCTCCCCATTTACCCATCTTTGCTTTTTTCCTTGTCGCTCCCTCCTTCTTCCTTCCCTCTCTTCCCCAATTCCCGCATTTCAACGTTGCAATGACCGGAAAGTGTTCTGACCCTATTTCGTTTCCTACTTCCATTCTTTTCAACAGCCTCTTTACCCTTTCCTCGGCCTGAATGTAGTACATCACTGTTTTCCCTTTCCCTGCAAACGTAATCTCGCCTTCCTCATCCCCTTCCGAATTCCCATTGCAAATAAACCATCCTGTTTCTCCCAGAATTTCCAACAGAGTCCTACCCTCCTGGTCCACCTGTTTGTGTTTCGATTTTCTCCTGAAAGTCTCACTGTCTTCATCCCATATTTCCCCTCCCTGTTCCCTCGTCCAAGCATTCAGATCACCTTCTATCAACACCAATTCGTCATCCTTTTTCGCCACCCATTTCCTAATCACACTCCAACCTTCTTCTTCTCCCCTTCTCCTGTAAACGCAAACTATCCTCACCTTTCTTTTTCCTATCTTCACAATTCTCGTCATTACTCCATCCGTTTCCTCAAATCCCATTTCTATTCTCTTTTCTCCTACCAATTCCTTCCTCACTCCTGACACCATACCCCCTTTCTTTCTTCCCTTTATCTTCTCTTTCTTTGCCCCTTGCATCTGCCACATATATCCCTTGGGTAACTTCCTCTTCACTCTCTTCCACTCCTTCTCATCTACCCAGGTTTCACTCAACATCACTACATCCCATTTCTTCAACTCTTCCCAGAAACCTTCATCTTTATTCATTAGCCCTGATACGTTCCAAAACGCTACTCTCACTTCTTTTTTCCTTCCTTTCTCCCTTCTTTCGTCATTATGTCCCCTCCCTACTTTTGTGGAAACCCCGTCGATCCGTCTTCTCCTCCTTCTTGTCTTTCACCCTCTAGTGTTTCCATTACCTCCTCCCTTGTATTCTTAGTCTTCACTTCTTCCTCTCGTCGCCATGGGCCTTCCCTACACACTTCACTCAATTTTTCCTCCTCATCATCCCATATCCACACATTCCCATTTATCCACATCCTGTCTTTCCCTATCCATACCGTGTTCCCTTTCACTCTTTCACTCCATGCTCTCTGTTTCATCATCCACTTTCTCTTTCTTTCATTCCACGTCATATCCTCCTCTATCCTTTCTTCCCTTCCCTTCAGGGCTTTTTTCTTTCTCAAGATATCAACTTTTTCTTCCTCATTTCTCACTTTCACCACATACATACGCGATTTACCTTCAATCTTCCTTTCCACTCCATTTACCTCTTCCACGTGCACTTTTGCTCCAATTTCACTCATTAACTTTTCCACTTCTTCTCTACCTGATTCACTATCCATTTTCATTCCTCTAATCACTAAATTCCGACTCCGTTTCGCCTTCTCTTCTACTTCCATTTTCCTTTCCAACTCTCTCAATCTTGATTTCATTCTCACATTTTCTAGGATAAGGTTCTCATTCATTTCTTTTATTCTCTCTCCTTCTCTTACCCCCTCATTCCCTTTCTTTATATCCTCAGACTTACACTCTAGTTTCCTCACTCTTTCTGCCAACTTCTCCATATCTGATTTTCTCTTTTCCTCACTCATCCTTTGATTTTTCTCAATATCTTCCAACTTCTTCCAAACTTTATCTTTTTCTTGCCGCCACACCAGATCCCATTCTTCCCACTTCTCTCTAACTTTCCTCATTTCCTGCCAAACCTCCTCCCCTCGCTTTTGCATGCCATTCAGACTTCGGTTCGTTTCCTCTCTAAACCCTTTCATAAGATTTTCCAGGCTCTCTAAATCCACTTTGCCTTTTGCTTCATTCCTTTCCGGTGGAGACTTTTTTTAAAACTTTTTCCGCAACTTCTCATTTCCCTGCTCATACCCCTCTTCTTCCCTTGATCTTTTACTGTCTTCCGTCTTATCCCCATCGTCACTTTTATCCGTAAACCCTCCCCCCTGCCTCCATTTATCAAAAAATTGTCTCGATCCTAAACTGCTAGCTGTGGATCTGTTAAGCAGTTCCCGATTCGACGGCCTACCTCGAGGCCTCCTGTCAAATATCCCCCCTTCCTTCTCTCCCCACCCGAAGTTTCCCTGGCGTAGCATACTGGCCCTCGCCATCATCGCTATCTCCGGCATCACCCTTACCACTCCCCGTTTCGCCGGTCTCAGTGAGATCATCAGCACCGGGGTTGCTGTCTACCTGCTGCTGCCCTCTACCGGACCCCACTGGACTCCTCGTAACAGGCATGCTGGCCTATTTTACCGATCTGCTGTCCCCTATCTTCTCTCTCACATTTCCGTCCCTGACAACTAACCTCCAAATTATCACTTTCAACCAGGGGGGTGCTTCCACTGTACTGCCCAATGGAAAAAATGTGTCATGAGATTTGAAAACGGCCGTGCGGCGGCGCTAGTAGTAACTTTGTTCTACAAAACCATGCAAAACCATAGCAAAAAAGCATAAAAGTTACAAAATAAATATGAAAAACAATTTAAAATAATTTTTTCTTCATAGTGTAGAATCAGGTAGTAAATGAGACTTATGTACTTACTTATTATTTTGTTTAATATAGGAAAAAGCTGCATAATTGACATAATTCAAACAAAAAAAATTGCATGTATATTCGGGAATTATAAAAAATAATGAAAAAATAAATAACGAATACACAAATTAATGAAAAAAAATTGTCGAAAATATAAATTATCGAATTATGAAATGTTTTAAATTTCAAATAGCGGCAAGATTTTTAATTGACAAAAAATAAAATCCCGAATTTAAAAATATCCAAAACTTAAATTGACCGACTTCGAGACCGAATTATAAAATTGCCGAATTATACAAATTAAATTAATAAATTATAAATAAAGCAAACAATTTAATTAATTAATCAATTATTAATTATTTTCGGCCAATTTAAATTTCAAGAATTGAAATATTTATGGCAATTTAACACTTCGTTTATTTTATAATTCGGTCAATTTTATAATTCGTTAAGTTATATTTTTTGCATTTTTTTTCGTTCATTTGTGGTTTTGTTATTTATTTTTTCGTTATTTTGTATTAGTCCCGGATATTCAAACACTTTTAAATATAGTGATGAAGGTCTAATTTTTGTATATTGCTGTTTTACAATATAATGCGACTATATAATAAATATAATTATTATATCTAGATATATTACAAACAAGTAATAAGATACATAATAAAATATTATTTTCTATTACAAATAACGAACTCTCTAATGTGATATTTTTAAAATCAAATAAACTTTGTAACGAAGCTAAAATATTCTAACATTTGTATAGTCATTCTTAGAGAAAGACATTAAAAAATATTTCGAAATCTTATAATAAATTACGAATTAGAATTAGGTTTCAGCTAATTTATTTTTCTGCAAATTAGGTTTTTTGGAATCAGCTAAAGAAGTTTTAGCAAACTGTCGCATTTTATTCTGCAAATATAAGTTAATAGTGTAGGACAAAACTTCTTTCCCATGTTCTGCACAAGAAAAGTAAAATTTGGGTTTAGACAAATCATTCAAGGCTAAGTCAAAAACATGATTTTGCTTGCAATGCAGAGAAAACGATTTTTCGATTGATTTTATAAAATCAAAGAGTTTAAACTTCGGGAGCTGAATATTGTGATTTTGATCTAAAGTGATAAATTTTGCCACTGGATGATTAGCTTGGGTTTGACCCACACTTTCGTCATTTGCAGAATAAAATAGTGCGGATTTGCAATCAACACAGTTTCTCTTTTTTAATTTTAGACAGATTTGACCTGTAATGTAATAAATTAAACAATGATTGTGTAAATGGCCCGGTGGAGTTTTCTACTAGTGTTTTTATGTTTGTTTATCGCATTAATTATGCCGATGTGTATCGATCCGGGGTGCGAACAAGGGACAAAAGTGAACTCAGAGAACCCGAAGATCCCGAATATGAAAAAATTAATTTTTTCATCGTTCCGGAAGATCCAGCTATTAAAGCTTTATGGCAAAAAGCTTTAATTCGGAAAATTTTTACCGTGAAAGCAGGCCAGTTCGTTTGCAGTAAACATTTTTTGAAGAAAGACATTCTCCACGAGAAAATCCTAAAAGGACCCGATGGCACTATTTTGGGAAAGGTAAGTAATTATATATTTACTGTAAAATCGAAATCACAATTTAAAGATAAAACAAAAGTAAATTCTTTTTCATTCAATAAACTGTATTATTAGGTATTTTTACTTACTACTCGTTTCAGAAAAATTCGGTTTGTAGTTCCCTCAGGAAGTGTAACAAAAAACACAATTTATTCATAATTTTCCTAATTTTCAGAATGAAAAATATGTACCAAGTTAATCTAGTCAATGTTCTATTTGAGTAGCATACAAAAAAAGTTACATTAATTTAAGGATTAAATTAGAAGGCTACAAAATGTGTGACAGTAATCTCAAATTTTCTTCTTTAACAATTCATGCGACCAAAATCTTAATGCCACTTGTTTGTATTATGCACGAATAGACCATTCATTACATTAACTTCGTACACATTTTTATTCTGAAAATTACGAAAAATATGAATAAATTGTGTTTTTTGTTCAACTTTTGCTGAGAGGAAAACAAACAGAATTTTTTTGAAATGAGTAGTAAGTGAAAATATCAAATAATACAGTTTATTGAATGAAAAAGAGTTTACTTTTCTTTCATCTTTAAATCGTGATTTCGATTTTACAGTAAATATATAATTACTTACCTTTCCCAAAATAGTGTCATCGGATCCTTTTAGGATTTTCTCGTGGAGAATGTCTTCCTTTAAAAAATGTTTACAGCAAACGAACTGGCCTGCTTTCACGGTAAAATTTTTCCGAATTAAAGCTTTTATGGCCAAAAGCATTAATAGCTGGGTCTTTCGGAACGACGAAAAAATTAATTTTTTCATATTCGGGATCTTCGGGTTCTCTGAGTTCACTTTGGAAACCTGATTTGCACCCCGGAGCAATACACATCGGCAGAATTAACGCGACAAACAAACATAAAAACACAAGTAGAAAACTCCACCGGGCCATTTTCGCAATAACTGCATAAAGAAACCGTTTTATTTTTACATTTTTAAGAGTTTGTAACGACTCTACATGACGAATGCCATATAACCCCGTCAAAACAACACGAACAAAGTTACTACTAGCGCCGCCGCATGGCCGTTTTCAACTCTCGGTGACAGGAGGCTGCTTTCAACTCTCCTCTTAACCCTTTTAACCTTACAAAACAGCCGCCCCACACTTCCACACTTCCACACAACCCCTTCACTTCACTAACGTCCCTCACCACCTTTCGCCTCAATCACTAAAATATTCAGGATTAGCGAAAATCGTTAAAATTTAATCAAATAGTTATATGAGAAGAAAAATCCTGGGACCAAAATCAAATTTACAGGATAATTCGAGCAAAAACTGATTACAGGATCAATATGTAAAGAGAAGCTCAAATTTTTACTAGAACTAGCAAAAATCAACCGATTGTGCTGAATTTCATCACGAACATAAATTTCACATTTTTCTTACTCTTGAATTTTTTTAATCAAATTTGGATATAAAAACAAAATAATTTAATATATTTATGTGTCAAATATGATCAGAAATCGCGGTAAATGGAGCGTTATAGAAAATTCAAATCAAATTTAAATAGTCGAATTTAATTCTACCTTGATACCTTCATCCGGAAATAACTTGTTTTTTAAATGTTAAAAAATAAAAGTACGGTGTCAGATTATTACACACGCGGAGAGTCGTATTTTGTTAATGAAAGAAATAATTTGCCAATTTTAAAGAATTGTAAGTAAGTGGAAAAAAATGTGTCATTCATATTGAATTTACTGGAATTTTCTCGCTATAATAAGGAAAATAAATCGAGTTCTTTCCTGAAGAAAGGGGAATTAGTGGGCGCGTAGCGCGCACAATGTTCTAGTTAATTAAAATTCCCGTTCCGTAGAAAATTCTAGAAACGAATATAAGGGGCCATTCACAAATTTCGCAACACATTTTTGCCTGCGTTACTTATTCTTAAAAATATTTTCAGCCGTGTCTTATTAAATACAATTTAATTGCTTATTTATGTACTATTTTTTATAAGTTTCTGAAGCTGATTTTAAAGAGAAAATTCTGCACTGGCGTCCAGAATTCTATGTACGGATTATTTTATTAAATAGTGCTATTTACCATAATAACCTGTAGATTTGTTTATGCATTCTTCTAGATTTTCTGACAAGTCAAAGGTGAACTAAAATAATTTCAAAATTTGGAGGAACAATTACGATCATAGTAAAAGATAATAAATTGTAATAAAACGAGGTTAAACAATTTTCTCGTATCTCTCATCAAATCACGTAACTTTATATTTTTAACAAAAGTTTAGCGGATTGAATCCCTTTACAAAAGGTTATAGATATTTTTACTTCTTTTTTAATATGACGTTAAATATAGAAAATTACATCACAAAAAGTAAGTGCGTAGTTAGTAAAAAGGGCTGAGAAAAGTTCGGTGGGGGGGGGGGGGGGGGCAGTAATTTAAATAATTTTGAAAACTACTTTTTTATAGATATTTTGTTACAAACTGATGGAAAAGAACATTTTCTCGAAACCCCATTCCGCCAAAGGAAAGCTGTTGAGATGTTAAGTTGTTTATGAATGACCTTTAAGAGATTAGCAGCGATAATTATTTTGTTGACGGAAAAGGACGTACTTATTGACATCGTGAGGCGATTAACTATTTTGTTCATAAATAGCCTTCTCTTATTTAAATCACTCCGTCTCGTGAAAAAAGGTAAACAAATGTTTGTGAAAACAACGTTCCTTTTTTCTCTTCAAGTTGTGACCACGTTGTAACTTTCGGTTCTTTTGTAGGGTGGGGTTCAAATAGACCCGCAAAGAAAAAAAGCTTAATCTCACTCGTTCATAATACGGAGATTTTTTTAAAAAGCGACCGCACTGCATTTCCCGCCGCGCCGCAATACCCGCTTCACCCCTATTCTTTGAGAGATTCTAACCAAGCCTCGTCAAAACCAACTTGGGTCATGCGAATGTTGCGCGTGGGAACAGTTTTATATAGTTTTAAGTCTGAGATTCTAGAAAGGGTTGGATAATGTTGATAAAATAATATCTTACATAGCTATTGTGTCCGGCGAACACTAGCTTCTGCAAAGGACTGACATACTCTTTGATGAAGTAAAGCCATTGTCGCTCGAAGTTTACTTGTTTCATGTGAATGTCACGTGTTGGCACGTCTTCGTAAAAACCTTCTAATCTGCTATCCTGTTGAAAAGTTTTATTAAGTGCAAATAATCACAAGTCAAATGGAGATCCAAAATCAGTATTCCCGGTTTCATAAGAACATTTCTTGTAACTTTTTCCAAATTTCTTCCACTGTTTTTAAAAATTCACAATACATAAAATAACACTCTTAAAATCGCAAACCTTATGTCCTCCATATTTTTCTTTTTTCTTCAGCAAAAAAACTTTTGAAATTACTTCAATCTGACAATAAATTTGTTTAAGTCTTCTCTTCTCGTCCGATCACCGAAGTAATTTAACCCCTTCACTGTCATTGACACATATGGGCAAAAAAAGATGTGAGCATTTCAAAAGAAAATTATTTCACGTGATCCTATTTAATTGTGCTTAAGTATATTAGGGTTCTTGGGGTCCCCGAATTACATCTGATGTTGGATTTTTAAAATTTTAAATGGCGGATCCAATATGGCGGCCATAAATTATTAAAAATATTTGGACTTTGATAAAATTGGTGATACTAAGGTTTTTGGGGTCGCCGATTGTAAATATGATGTTGGATTTTTTATATTCAAAATGGCGGATCCAATATAGCGGATATGAATTATTGAAAATGTTTAGACCTTGATCAAATTAATGAAGCTCTGGTTTTTGGGGTTTCTGATTTCAAATCTGATGTTGTATTTTTAAAATTCAAAATGGTGGATTCAGCATGGCGGACATTAATTACTAAAAATGTTCGGATCTGGATAAAATGGGTGATACTTAGGTTTTTGGGGTCGCTCAATCGAAATCTGGTGTTGGATTTTCAAAATTCAAAATGACGGATCCAATATGGCGGACATGAATTATAACAAATGTTCGCACCTTGATAAGATTGGTGATACTTATATTTGTGGGGTCGCTGAATTGAAATCAGGTATTAGATTTTCAAAATTCAAACTGGAGAATCCAATATGGCGGACCAAAATTATCAAAAATGTTTAGAACTTTATCGGATTATCCATATTTATGTTTTTGAAGTTGTTCAACTAAAAATCTAATACATATATCCAATGTGGCATAACAAATTTTAAGTAAACAAATGATAAAAATGGTAGTATTAGGGTATGTTACAGAGTGAATAGTTCTTATAAATTGCCGCTATCAGCCGAACCCACAGTTAGGAAACAAGGACGCAGCGGTTATTGACTTTTTTTTATTTATTTCATTTTGTAATTTTTTTGAGGGTTTTAAATATTTTTTGTAAACATATAGTTATTGGAATTGCGTGTAATGAACATTAGTCATGTTAATTCTACTTACTGATGGTACTTTTGAAAGCAAGGTATGACGCGAAGCGGAACGTAACTGCAATCCTTACGCATTATAATTGTTGCCGCGATTTTCTTTACGAACATTTTTAATAATTCATTTTTTACGATTTTTAATTTTTCAAATGAAGCATCAGACATTCGATTCACCGACACCAAAAACCTATGTACCACCAATTTGATTTAATTTCGAACATTTTTAATGATTCATGTCCGCCATATTGGATCCGCCATTTTTAATTTAAAAAATTCAACATCAGATTTGTAATCAACGACCGCAGGAACCTATGTACCACCAATTTTATCCAGATCCAAACATTTGTAATATTTGATGTCCGCCATATTGGATCCGCCATCTTCAATTTTGAAAATGCAACTTCAGATTTGGATTCAGCAACTCCAGAAACATTGACCTAGCAAATATCACGTGATTCTGAATAGTTTTTTCTCAAAAACATTTTTGGCACGAAATGTTCTTTTTGACCTGACTGTGAAGGGGTTAAGGGGACCTAAAGTTTAAGGTGGAATCCGAACCAGCAAAACTTTAGATAGCAAAATTGTCCATTGGTACCGGCTCAAGGATCGAAATCCCGGCCACCTGTTTGGGGCCTGGCGTCCTACCACTATTTTGCCGATAACTGATAAAATATAAACAAATTTTATGTAAAAAGGTGATCCGAAAAAATTGTACCATTTCCTTAAGCACTTATGATTTCTAGAGAGAAAGAAATTATGTTTTTTTTTTTTTTTTGAAAAGCCGATTATGGATTTTTTTGTCGGATTAGTCACATTAATAATATTTGAAATCATGACTGACAACTTTTCATAAGAATAACATAACATATCTTTTCATAACATCTTTTCTATAAGAATTTTATCAATATCTTTAAGATTAAAAAATATACATCCAGTTCTATATTTGACGTATTCACATTTTTGTGATCAAAGATCAAAAGTATCGATTTTCGGGTTTTGATGTAAAATCATACTTTAATCACTGCTATGCCTCGGGACATTCTACTTATGTTCCCAGGGTGACCGGAAGTGGGTAGACTGTATAAACCAAAAATTTAACAGGTGCGCTTATAGTACTCGCCAACTTTAAATGCGTTTTTATCGGATTTCAAAGTTTCAACTTCAAAAGCGCCCCGGTGACTCGTTTTTTAACATGGAAGGTTTGTCCTGAGCTTGAAATGACGATAATTTATCTGGCTGAATGCCCCTATTGTTAACTTTATACCGACAAAGTACAAATATAAATTACAATTTTGATGTTTTGGATCCCCATTTATAGACAATAATAATAAATTTCTGAAGATGCTTAAAAATATATATAAATATTGACAGGACACATTTTTTCATTCGCTACAATAATAAATTGAAACATTTATCTTAGGCCCTGTAAATTATAATAAAAATATTAATTAAAATATGAAAGATTAAAGAGTACTTCATATAACAAATTTACTGAATGAGAAGTTTTCCACTGTATGCTTGTAAAAATAAATTAATGGCACAGTCTCAAAGTATTATTTTTCAAATAACAGGGCAAAGATCAATAGGCTAGATAGAATTAAGTTTGACAACAGGGTTAGTCTGATAAAGAGAAAATTTGGAATGAAAAACAAATTAGTACATAACTTTTTTGATTAGAACATATTACTTATATCTCCTATTATTTTCAAGAAAATAAGTATGACCCTCCATATTTCAATTGAATAAAAAGTTTTTTGTTAATCACAGGGGGTAAACTTCAATAATAATTCACAATCATTTTGCAACGATTCGTCAGCTTGGTTCGCTGACCTCTTCATGCTAAAATTGTATTAAAAACACCAACATATAGAACCAGTACAAAACAAGAAGTTGTGAATAATTTTGGAAAAAAGATTACACTTCACCTTATATTAGATGATCAAGAGTTAGAATAAAAAACTTTTTAATTGAAAAATAACTCCTTCCCCCTTTTCTTGCCTTTGAATTTAAATTAACGTTTTCACGTCGTTTGTAAGGTGCGGACGATAACTGAAGGTCCTGAGACTCAGAAGTGGTATTTATACTCAAAAGCATTATGTACAATAATTAACGTACAATTAAGTACAAATAAATATAATTAGATAAACATTATAGTTTTAAATTTTATAATGCTGGGTTGTACCTGTGATTCAACGCATAAATAACCTCTTTTTTATTATTACTATTGTTGTTGATCGTAATATATATCATTTCAGAAATTAATCGTTTTGGATCATTATTAGCTTCAAAATCAAGAATTGTTGTATTTTTCCAAACAAATACATGATTATGAGAGCCGCAATGTACATTTATAACAAAATCCTTTTTTTGTTGTTATTTGTATGCTTCTAGTTTTCTTTTGATTCACCCACATCAGAAACAGGGCAATTTTTACAACAAATTTTATAAACGACATTAATATGATACCATTTGTTTGACACATCTTTACCTAGCTTAAAAATACATGAAAAAGAAGGTTTTATCGAACGTATTACAGTTATATACAATTTTTTAAATATATGAGAAGTTTTGTCAAAAAACTTTTTAATGTATGGTAAAGAAACTTTTGGTTGACGGGTCAATAATTGTTTTCGCGCAGAGTCGTTTTGATCAGATAGATATTTTATTTTAGGTCGAGTATTGAGCTCTGGCAAATTTTGCCGTATTTGAAGTTTCTAGTCCGGCAATTTTTTGTGTCAATAAGGAACTTTCTGTTCCGATAACATTTTTTGTTACTTTGGAAAAATAGTACAATATTTTACTATTTTACCATAAAATAAGGAATATTAAGTTATAAATACACACAAAGTGTCATATAATCTAGAATATTACACACTAAAAGCACACTAAAGAATTGCTCATCACTTCACTATTCCCTTAATAATACACTTTATCACTGAATTGTGAATTGTCTAGCAGTTTGCAGCACTTCAGATTCGAATCACGAATCCTCACGATCACTCTTCTGTGACCAGTCACTAACACTTGGAAAAGGGATTCGAGATGTAACAGTTCACTTTTCTGGGACCAGTCACTAACACTCGTATTTGTTAAAGGGAGACTTGGACAAGGGGTTCGAGATGTGGCGGATCACTCTTCTGTGACCATTCACTAAAATGCCGTACTACAAAATTAAAATACGGCAAAAAATGCCGTATCTGTATACACTACGTTTATTTTAAGTTTACGGATCTTAATTTGTTGATTTATAAAAGTTATAGGATAGTCATTGTATTGTCAAAAAGAAATTCTGTACATCTTATCTCTTCGAAAGGAATTTTGCAATTAAAATGAGTTTAGTGAAACCTTCTATCAAGATTTTCTAACACCAAGAAGCATGAAACGTCTGTAAATAATGAAGTGACATCTGAGGACATGAGAGTATGATCATCATCAATTGCTATATTTTGTAATTTTTTTAAAATCAAGACTATTATTAATGTGTGTAGAAAGAGTTTTTATAACATTTTTCAGTTCTTTATACATACATACATTGATTAGCAGTTCGAACTCGAAAGTTCATTGCCTCACTAACCGATTCGGGTAGTGTTTCTAGGTGGATATTTACTACCAATGTGGGCCCACCACACCCAGGACGGGCCAACAGCACGCAGTATTCCTGAACGGTCACCCATTCAAGTACTAACCGCGCCCAACAATGCTTAACTTCAGTGATCTTACGAGAACTGGCGTTTTCAGCGTGGTATCGCCGTTGGCAATTTATATATATATATATAATTTGTATTATATTATATTATATATTTAATTATCCGAAACGAGAAGTGCCAAATTTTCTGGAACTACGATTTTCGGGCAGCAGTCACCATTGCGCACTCGAGGCCTGACATTGTTCTCCAAGACTTCGAGAAACGAAATATATTCGTGATCGAATTCTCGGCACCGTCCGAATACAATATCACTGCCAAAGAGAAAGAAAAGTAGGAGAGGTATTAAGACCTTAAAAGAGAGTCGCAACGACTGCACCCGAAATATTCGGTACAAGTAATTGTCCTTGTGATAGGTGCTCTCGGAAGTGCGAAACTATCACTGGTTCGTAACCTTAAGGTCATACCCGCGTGCAAAAAATATGTCGAGGCACTTGCGAGATGGATGCAGAAAGCTGTCATCCTTGCGTCGCTTCGTGTCCACAAGACACACGAGGGTTTCGCCGACCTGTTGTTGTGATTTCATCGTAACCTGTGACCACCCATCTCACGATTGTGAGACGTGACCATAAGTGTAATTTACCGCGGTTCTACTGAGAGCCGGTGTCATTGTTTAGATGGCAGTTGCTCTCAGTGGGACCCTGCGGTGGTTGTTTCACCCATTTATATAATTAAAAAAAAAAAGTTAAACAACCACCGCAGGGTCCCACTAAGAGCAACTGCCATCCAAAAAAAAATGTCAATAGCCCCCAGTAGCACCGCGGTAAATCACACCTATGGCCACGTCTCACAACCGTGAGATGGGTGATCATAGGCAACGACAAAATCACAACGATAGGCCGGCGAAGTGACCCAAGGATGACAGCTTTCTGCATCCATCTCGCAAGTGCCTTGGCATATTTTTGGCACGCGGGTATGGCTTTAAGGTTACGAACCAGTGATAGTTTCGCACCTCCGAGAGCACCTATCACAAGGACAATTACTTGTACCGAATATTTTGGGTACAGTCGTTGTAGCTCTCTTTTAAGGTCTTGATACCTGTCCTCTTCTTCTTTCTCCTTTGCATTGATGTTGTATTCGGACGGAGCCGAGAATTCGATCACGAATATAGTTCGTTTCTCGAAGTCTTGGAGAATAATGTCCTTACTCGAGTGCGCAACGGAGACTGCTGCCCGAAAATCGTAGTTCCAGAAAATTTGGCACTTCTCGTTTCGGACAATCGACTCTATCTCCCTTGGAGCGTTCGGCAGGGCAGGGTCGCGGCCAACACCGTAAGAGCGACAAATATGGTAATAAAGCACTCTTAGGGCCGCATTATGTCTGTAGATATACGTCGTTCCCGCGTGGGTCGGACACCCTGATAGTATGTTTTCTAGGTACTCAGCGTGTGCATGACACGCTCTGCACCTATCACTGGGAACTTCTTAACGTAAAATGCGCTCACGGTATGCTAAGGTGGAAATGACACCGTCGTGGCATGCGAAAATAAAACCCTCTGTACCTGAATTAAGCCCTGATGATTTAAGGAAAGCAAAAGTTTGCTCCTTCGACAAGGACTGTTTTTCTACATTTCTGTGAAAGTTTCCGTGCATTTTCTTGTCGAGTAGCTCTTGGTGAAAATTTTTAACCTCTGCTTTCTTCACTTTGGTTTTTAGAAGTAAGTTTTTAGAAGTGAAGCATCTAGATGAAGTAATGCACTTTCCTCACTTCTGATGTTAAAATTCAGGCCAAGGGTCTCGGCCGCTTGCTCCGCGGCTTTGTAAAGGAGCGCTCCTTCGCCAATCATCTCGTGGTTCCTGACCATCTTTAGGAGAGGATCTCTGCCATTCGCAACGATGTAAGTTGTACTTAGAACAATCCGATTATGAAGACACTGGAGATTCAGAAGTCCGCGTCCGCCTTGACGGCATGAAATATATAATCGCGGAACTGACGAATTGATATGCAAGCTTTTATGCATATGCATGATCTTACGTGTAATGACATCAAGGGCCTTAAGCTTGTTCTTCGTCCATTGAACTACCCCAAACGAGTAGAGTAGAACCGGGACGGCAAGCATGTTAGTCGCAGATACCTTGTTCAACGCCGACAGATTGGAAGACCAAATCTGTCAAAGAAGATGCTTGTATCTGCTTCGGAGAGACTCCTTCACTGATGTTACGTCCTGAATGCGATTTTGAGGCACGCCCAGGTATGTATAGGTCTCTCCAGTATTTAAATGTCTGATAACACTAATATCCACAATCTCAGGGTCCTTGGGAACGCCAGTAATTTTTCCTTCCTTCAGATGAATTTTTGCACACTTGGCCAAGCCAAAGTCCATCCCAATCTCTCTTGTGTAGTTCTTGACAATATTTATAGCAGTTTGAAGTTTGCTTTTACCAGAGGCATAGATCTTCAGGTCATCCATATAAAATACATGAGTGACCTTATGCTCGCGCTGATTAGTGTCGCCACAGAGGTATCCAGGAGAATTTCGTAGTGCGAGAGATAGAGGCAAAAGTGTGATGCAAAAAAGCAAAGGGCTCATGGTATCACCTTGAAAGACACCCCTCTGGAAGGTGACGTTGTTCGTTGTCACACGATAATTTCTAGATGAGATAGTAAATCTAGTTTTCCAAAGAGGCATCAATCTCTCTATGCATCTCACTATGTGTGGATGTACCTTTAAGCTTTCCAACAGGCAGATGATAAGTCTATGAGAGGTTGAATCGAAAGCTTTCCGGTAGTCAATCCAGGCCATTGACAGGACGCGCTGATGGGCTGCAGCGTCTTTACAGACACACCTGTCAATTAGCAGGTTCTCTCGACAGCCTGCTACACCTTTTTTCGAGCCACGTTGTTCGTACATCTCTCGCCATACAGGCTCAATTCGTCGAACAATCCTGTTGCTGAGGACAGCTGTAAAGATCTTATACAGCGTGTTCAAACAAGTTATTGGCCTGTAATTCTCTGGGTTGGACAGGTTGCCTTTTTTTGGCAGGAGTATAGTGCGTCCTAACACCAGACACTGCGGAATGGGCGTCTCCGACTTTAAATATAAGGTAAATATGCGGGCCGAATGTTGGTGTGTAAAAGTAAACTTCTTCCACCAAAAGTTCTTGATACAATCTGGTCCAGCAGCGGAAAAGTTCTTCGTGCCTCTAAGTGCTTTTTTCACCTCTTCGGCAGTGATTGATGGACATTCCTCCTCAGATTTTATGAGGTTGTCGCAAAACTCCTTGAAGCGGATGATATTGTCAGTATCTTCTTTCAACTTTAGTGTTTCGGGATCTTGTACACCTCTCTCCAAAAAGTCTCTACCTCCTTGGGCTTGGGTGGATTTTTGACAGAAACAGGTAGATCGCTGAAGAGGCGCGATGGGTCAGCGAGAAACTGTTGATTCTCCCTCATCTATCTCTCCCTCTTCTGTATTCTCCTCCTTGCGTCAGATAACAGCCGTATTTTGTCAACAATATGCTGCTTGATTGTCAGCAGCTTTGACTTGTTTAGTGTGTGATTCAAGATCCTTAGTTCTTGGGCGAACTTTCGAACCTTTTCCGTGAACACGGGACGCATTCTGTCTTGCCCATCTAATCTTCTTGTTCAGTTGATGCAAGCGTCTTTTGGTCTTTTGATCCATCGTTGGTTTCAGCCTTCGATTTGAATCAGCCAAAGTTCTCGCAGCACCATAAACTGAGCAATTGATGGTCCAGAGGTCGGACTCTTGCGAGATATCTCCACGAAGGAAGGCATCCATTTCAGCCAGATCTTGGGGCTTAGGGGGAACTTGCATGTTAATGTTCCTTCTAGTAATGAAATTGCGATCATCTCTCAGAAGGTGCCTGCTTTCTGCGGTTGGTCTCAATGTCGCTTCCTCATTTTCGTCTGCAGCTTGATAAAGCAGCGGTTGGGGAAGCGCTCCGCGTACATATCCATTTTGCCGGAGGTAGTCGGCTTGATTTCGCAAAGACTGATGCGAAACGTGCTGTAGCTCTGGGTGTTTCTGGCACCACAGAGTGTGCATACGCGCCATAAAGCCTCCGCGAATAGGGATAATGCTGGCATCGTAGCAGTCTAGCACGTCATCCCTGAGTCGATCCGTCCACTCAATGTGGGCGTTTCGCCGGTTCGTCGTCGTATTTCCATCTAAATTATTTTCAGCACCCCGAACTCTAGGCTGATCGGCATTGTTTGCCGACCCATTGTCGGGTGCTCTGCGCGTTCGATTGTCTTGAACCGCATCTACAACATTTTGGTGTTTTGGTGGTTTGGTGGTTTCATTGTTGTTCCCACAAGCAGCTAGGGAAAGGGTTAGTCCATCCTTGTAGAGCCCCGCGTGCAAGGATAAGGCTGATACTCTGAGAGGTCGCCCGGTATCCCAGAGTCACCGTTTGAGACATCTAACCCAGGTGCCATTCAGCTTTCGACACGGTTGTTACGCCTTCGCTTAGGAGTTATTCCTTCGGGGCCATCCCTGGACAATTGTCCGCGACTGCTTATTAATTATTGTAACCATATTCAGCAGAAACCCTTGGTACAGGGACCCTCTATCCGCAACCCGAGGACGCGTTCGGTGGTTTTGTCATAGGCCCTTCGGTTCTATTCCAAAGGAATATATATATATTTATTTATTTATCAGGGTGGTTCACAGAAAACTTGTTTTTATTTTTAGTTGGCCGTATCGCGACAGTTTGTTTCTCTGAGTGAGATAATACACTGCTAATTTTTTTAGATTAGAAAAAAAAATTTTTGGAGGTTGCGAGCATCAAATTTACGTAAAAATTGAGATTTTCGTAGCTCTTGGTTTTTTTTTTCAAAATATACATATTTTTGTTGGAGAAATATGTTATGAATAAAAATTTTAGCTAATACAAAGGACAAAACTTTCACTTTGAGTCCGATTTAAAAAAAATCACTTGGCGCCGGTAAAAGGCATGAAATGTACGATTTCTTAGAAAGAGATAAATATAAGGGCATAATTATACCCCTAAACATTTTTTGTCAGGATTTCCTCACCCAGATAAACAAACTGTCGCGATACGGCCGCCTAAAAATAAAAACAAGTTTTTTGTGAACCACCCTATATATAACTTTTGCTAAAAAGTGAGTTGGACTGTTAATTAAAGAAATTATGGGACGGAGTGGTGTATTTTTCTTATGGATTTTTGGTAAACCGTATGTTTTAGCTAGCATAGTGTTAGTGCAAGTTAGCTCTTTATTGTGATATTTATATTGTAAGAAGTCATTATCATTCAAATTTTTCAATACTCTTGAATTCTTCGCTTGTAATTTTTTAAGAGAATTTTACTTATCTTTTATAGATATTAAAATTCAATAAAATGTCATTCATTTTTTTGATATAATCTTTTTTGTACAAACAAACCGAAACATTTTCTTTATCAGCGACTGTAAAAAAATATCTGGATAAAGGATTTTGTGGTTTTTAATTTTCTAGCAGATCTTTATTCGACAGAAATACGAGTGTCTTGTTTCGTATTACAACATATATTTCTAGTCACTTTGTTTCTTCTTTCGCTTTTAGTAGTATCTGTAATGTCTAGTGATTGTAAAGACTTTTCTATATTTTTAATCGTCAAATCGCATCTTTGGGGGCAAACTTCGAAGGCATACTGTGATTCGGATTCAAAGATACAATATCAATAACCTCAGCAAGGTTTGGTTTTTTAGTCAGGTTCTTAACCCAAAAGTCTCTGTTTACAATTTTACAGTGGTCTATTTCTAATAGCAAAGTTTCAAATTTTTGTTTGTGATGAATATTACAATCACGAAGAATAGTTTAAAATTTTTTACGAGACAATTCTAAATATTTTTAAATTGTGTTAATTTCAATATCACACTTTATAACTAGTTTTTTAATATTTATGAATATTTTTTTCAAATATTGAATATGGTGATGAATATCACAAATTTCTCATTTTAAAATGTTCGTAGATAGAACCACAGAATCCTTTATCAAAAAGATTCCAGATGTCTTTTTTACATTTGCTGATGAAGGAAATGATTCGATTTGTTTGTACAAAAAAGATTATATCAAAAAAATGAATGGCATTTTATTGGATTCCAATGATTATAAAATATTAAATAAAAATTCTCTTAAAAAATTACAAGCGAATACTTCAAAAATATTTAAAAATTTGAATAATAATGACTTCTTACAATATTAATATCACAATAATAAACTAACTTGCATCAACACTATGCTAGAAAAAAGTTACGATTTACCAAAAATCCATAAGAAAAATACACCACTTAGTCCCATAATTTCTTTAATCAAAAGACCAATTCACTTTTAGCGAAAGTTATATATAAAGAACTGAAAAATGTTATAAAAACTCATGACACATACATTAATAATAGTCTTGATTTGATAGAAAAATTGAAAAATATAGAAATTGATAATAGATAAAAGTTTATAGTAGTAAAAACAGAAATTTACATATATAGTAGTTTTTCTACTTCTCAGCAATTTAATAGTCTGAGACCTCCACTGTATTTAACATCAAACCACTGGTATCAGGCCTCTAAAAATATTCTATCAAATTAAACCAGTCTAACCGAAACTCTGTGTCAAAATCAATGTTTCAAAAATTAAAATGTAATTGATAATGATCATATTCTCATGCCCTTAGATGTCAGTTCTTTATTTACAAACGTTTCATGCTCCGTGGTGATGTCAAGTGTTGATAGAAGGTTTCACTACGTTCATTTTAATTACAAAATTCTTTTCAAACAGATAGCAGATGTACAGCATTCCTTTTTGACAATATTTAGTTCGTTTTTAATGAAAATATATATCAACAAATTTATGGCACTCCGATGGGTTCATCCATTTCACCCTTATTTGCAGACATGGTTATGGATGACCTGGAAAGTTATTGCCTAAAAATACTAAAATAAGTATGGTGTCATGCTCCCTTTTTATTATCGGCATGCGGATGACACGATTTTATGTGTTAAAAAAGATTATATCAATTTAATTATCGACACATTTATTTCTTATAACAACAATCGGTTATATTCAATTTGGTTGGCAGAGCAATGTAGTTATTACTCAGAAAATTTCATACAAAAATTTGAAAACTATAACTCAATTATTGCAAAACAATGATTATCCGATAAAATATATAAATCAACAAATTAAGATCCGTAAACTAAAAATAAAATATCTACCTTATCAAAACAACTCTGCGCGAAAACAATAATTATTGACTTGTCAACCAAAATTTTCTTTACCATACATTAAAAAGTTTTTTCACAAGATTTCTCATATATTTAAAATATTTTATATAACTGTAATAACTTCGATAAAAACTTCTATGTCATGTATTGTTAAGCTAGGTCAAGATGTGTCAAACAAATGGGATCATATCAATGTCGTTTATAAAATTTGTTGTAAAAATTACCCTGTTTTTGATGTGCGTGAATCAAAAGAAAACTAGAAGCATAAGAATAACAACAAAAAAAGGATTTTGTTATAAATGTACATTGCGGCTCACATAATCATGAATTTGTTTGGAACAATACAACGATTCTTGATTTTGAAGCTAATAATGATGAAAAACGATTAATTCCTGAAATGATATATATCAAGATCAACAATAATAGTATTAATAAAAAAGAGGATATTTATGCGTTAAATCACAGGTAAAATCCAGCGTTACAAAATTTAAAACTATAATGTTTATCTGATTATACTTATTTTTACGTAATTGTACGTTAATTGTACGTAATGCTTTTGAGTATCAATACCACCTCTGAGTCTCACGACCTTCAGTTATCGTCTTCACCTTACAGTAGACGTGCCAACGTTAATTTGAATCAAAATTTAGACTAGTTGACAAGAAAGGGGGAAAAAGTTGTTTTTTTTCAATTGAAATTTTTTTATTCTAACTCTTTGTGTAATCTTTTTCGCATAATTATTCACAACTTCTTATTTTGTACTGGTTCTATATGTTAGTGTTTTTAAATAAAATGTTAGCCTGAAGAGGTCAACGAACCAAGCTGACGAAACGTTGCAAAATAATTGTGAATTATTGTTGAAATTTACCTCCTGTGATCGACAAAAAACTTTTCATTCTACTTTTCCTATTATTTGTAAGAAATAGGTAAATGGCATTAGTTATTACTTTCATCAATTATTTTAAAAGAAACTAAGATGTTTTTAGAAAACTTCGATTCATGATTGTGTCAACTAGTCTTTTGATTTTAATTTTTCCTGTATAAAGCACCTTTTGTTGACTTTTTTTTTTAGGAATGCACAGTGGGCTGGGAGACTTAACGGGACAATTATTTTTCATAATATAAATGAGTTAAAGAAACTTTTCACCAAATTTCATTACATTTGAACTAGTCTTCTTGATTCTAGAGCGTTATGAATTTAAGAAATGTTTTTTTGTCATCAATTAATAAAATATAGAAAAGAAATCCAAACATTAGCTTGCTTTTGAATCCCCTCGCTTTCTACTCATGCATTGGAGGAATTTATAGCAATAGACACTTTTTGAATCAAAATTTCCCCGAAGTTCCAACTGGTATCTGGAGTTCTACGGTGCTTTTAGGTTCACTATGATGTTTACTATCTGGTTATTTGTCACTTTCTGCCACCTATGATATTTGACTAAGATGTTCGCAAATCAAGTTGAGCGTGCACAGTTGCGCATGCATGGGACGACTGAAAAATCCCGAAAAATGAAATTCCCGACAGTGTAAAATTAGCGAATTCGAAAATTCCCGAATAATGAAATTCCCGAACAGTTTATAATATTACCAAAATTCAAAATATCAAAATAATAAAATTCCTGGCATAAAATTACCGAATTATAAAATATCCGAACTCGAAAATTCCCGAATTTGAATGATGAAAAATTTTTTTCAATAAATATTATTCACTTATTAAAAATACAATAATAAAATATTGTAATCACATAGATTTTGTTAATGTTCAAAGATTTTGAAATTATTGATTGAATTTAAAGAATTTTAATTTTAATGGAATTCAATTCAGCACAGATGAATGCCGAAATTTCTTCTTTTTTTATTAACAATTTGATTTTCGAAAACGGTTTTTGTGATAAAAAAAATAGTATGCACATTTTCAACCAAAATTTTTTATCCAGAAATGTATTCTTATCCATTATTGTTATTTTAAATTCAAAGAACAGTTTCGAAAATCTTGAGGCATTAAAAAATGTTTTCTTTTATAAAAATATTTGATTATTTTATTTTTAATAAATGAATAATATTGATTAAAACTTTGAATTTTGTAATTCTTGAATTTTTTAGTTCGGATATTTTATAATTCGGCAATTTTCTGTCGGGAATGTTCAAATTCGGAAATATTATAAACTGTCGGGAATTTCATTATTTGTACTTCGGAATTTTCAGATTTCGGCAAATTTATAATTTGAGAGATTTTATCATTCGGGAATTTTCTAATTCGGAATTTTTAGATTACAGCAGTTTTATAATTTCAGAAATTTTATTATTCGGAAATTTTCCAATTAAGGAATTTTACAGTTTCGGGAATTTTATTTTTCGAGATTTTTGTGTCGCCCCACATGCACAGGTGTGGTAGATCTTGGATACTATAACTTTTGCAGGCTAACTGCAGGCGTTCAAAGAAAAAACTACATGTGTGAAATTTCAGTTTCTCAAATACTCGTCACCATAATTCATGCGAAATCAGTTACCTCAAAAACCCCTTGTACTAAGTTTCATACAAATATGTGAACATTTAGGAATTTTAGGCGCCATATTGGATCTGCCACTTGAAATTTATAACTTTTGACGCCAAATTCTGAATCAGCGAACTCAAAATCCCCTTGGGGATCGTTCATATATTAGGTAAGGCGTTTTTCTTTTGTTTAAATGAAGACGAGAATAAAATTGCTGTGAAGTTGAAAAGGATACAACGATATAAACAAAAGAAAAACGTCTTACGTAATACATGAACGATCCCTTGTACTAAGTTTCATAAAAACATGTAAAAATCTAGAAATTCTAGGCGCGATATTGGATCCGCCATTTTGAATTTATGAATTTTGACGTCAAATTCGAAATCAGCAACCTCAGAATCCCCCTTATGACAAGTTTCATATAAATCCAACGAAATGTTGAATTTTGGCAAATTTTGGTGGTCTCCCAGCCCACTGCACTGTGGAATATAAGAAGATATATTTTCCTTGAATATCAGTTGATTTTTCTCAAAATGTTTACATTTTTATTATTGCTAATGATAAATGGTGACAGAGTAATCAAATATCATACTAAGGAGTAAGTGTGACACCTGTTTTTATTTTTCATGGTGAAATATGAGAATCTGTCAACAGTTCGAGGTTATTTGGGGATGTTAATGAACCTCATTTTTTAAAATTAAAATTAAGTACATAGTAATACTTGTTAAATAACACTTTAACATTTACACTTACATCGAAAAATAATTTTTAAATCAATTTAGATATCATACAATTTAAAATAGGTAAGTTTTTGAATGTCACTGAACCTTCATTCCAAATTCAAATTTTTTCAAAAAAATTGAAAGCATACATTATAGGAATCAGTGTATGTTTAATTTATAGTAACGGAAGTACAATCTTGTAAAATTTAGATTTTAGTGGGTTTTTTACATGTATCACACTTACCCGTAATGACGGAAGCTCTGAAATTGTCGACACTCTCCCAAAGAAAATAAAAAATATTTCTTCACGCAAGTTTTTGTTGATTAAAGAAGGGGAAGATGCAGAGGACAATGTTCAAAGATAATTTTGGGAAATTTTCGAACCATAATCTTCTCAAATATTTGAAATATAAGTAATCAATTGTAATTTCGTATCACACTTCCTATTGACCCTACAGAAAGTAAATTGTTAAAAATGTATGCCTACCTCGTTTGATCCATCAGACCATTGGCCAAAATTCTCCATAATTTCTATCATCTCTTTGGTCATTCTTGCGCTAATAATAGGGAACCAGTAAACATCTGGACAAGGCTGTAAAAAGAGAAAAGTATTATAATAATTATATTAAAAATAATATAAAAAACGCAGTGTCTCGTCGTCCCGAAATTCGGGATGACTAGTGCAATATTTTTCATAAGCTTGGCTAGTCGTCCCGAATTTTCGGGTGGGGGCGGGAAGCCACCCCTCTGACTGGCCACATAAATAATATTGGTCCAACCCCCCTAATTTTTCGGGACGACTAGACACAGCCTATAAAAAAAGATAATATTGACAATATTGGCTATATTTGGAATGACTCAAATGTGAAATGATTGATTTCTTAAGACTTTAAGTTGAAAAATTAAAATTCTTTTCTTTTTAAGGCTTGAAATCTTTGAAGTATTAAAATTTAAAACACTGAATTCTAAGTAGTTTTAAATTTTGAAATTCTACCATTTAAATTTGCACGATGTCAATAGAATGAAAAGTAATCCTTTTGATAATATCAAGAGAACTAATTTGATGATTTATCCTTCTTCCCAAGAACGTGACAAAAATAAAAACTAAAAAATCAGTAAAAGTATGTAGGTGTCGAGCACTTACATGGAAGGGTTTCGTAGCCTATTAAAACTTTTTAAAAATCTTAATGGAAAAAAATGTAAGCATTTTCCAAAATGAATTACCTGTAGATGTACTTGACCCTCCTCCAAATTGTTACTATAATTCTCATGAATGTACCTCTTTTCCCAATCAAGCTTATTGTGAAAAATCTGATACAAGTCAGGATTAGTCAAGGAAGTATTAAACGAATCAGAAATAACCAGATGTCCAAACTCCAATCTATTGCTGACGTACATAAATATAAGCCTTTCTCTATTAGCTGAAGTAAAAGCCATATCCGGATCTAAATCGCCTTTCGAGTACAACGGTCGAGTTTCTTCATTGCTTATAATGGTAGAGTTAATTAAGTAGCAACTGCTGATATACGGCACGTTCCAGAGACCCCTGAAGCATAAAAAAATTAGTTCTATAAAAATCAACTGTTTTCTCATAGCATTTTCAATTCTCAAATATTGATTTTGATCATCTTCATAACAATAGTGTAAACTCGCAACTCTAATCTCTACATTGTAGGATCTTCCTCAGTAATAATCCTTTAATGTTTTGGCAAGCCATCACACTCTGGTTGCGATTAAGCGATGAGCTTGCTGGCAATGGCTTATGCATAATTATTCAATTGAGATTCATAACTCTCTCACCACTCCTTGAGTTTCCATCTATTATGGTCCAATCATATTTTAGGTTCTAGGGACAAAACCTTTTCATTCAGTGCACTTTGTCCACAGGGAACACAAGTTTTCTTAAAGCGGTAAGAGATTTAAATTTATTCTCAAAAACATATTCTTAATTTAAAAATTATAGATAATTAAATTCATGGTGGAGATTGTTATATTGAACATCTAGTATTAAATTAGTTGTTTCTTTATATGGGCTTTAGGATCCACTAATAAAAAAACTGTGTTTATAATCAGACATTTCGACTCATGTGGGAGTCCTCTCCCGTAATTTATTTCTTAGTAATTGTATAAGAAAGTCCTCATATCACTATTGCACTAATAAAATTCGTTACCAAACATTGTCGATAAATTTAATTAAATTTTCAGTCCTTTTTTTGGAAACCACGTGTTTGGTAACCGAATTGACTAGCTGCTGTTGTCAGTATGTTGTCACAGTCGTTTTTTGATAGTAACAAGAGCAACTACACCAGACTCTCTGCTCATGAACAGTGTCGGGGGTTGCCTGCAAATAGCCTTGTTTATAAAGCGCGAGTTTCTAAACGTAAACAGTGAGGGCGGCCTGAACCGTTTCCATAATATTGCGCAATATACTCGACTGAATACTAGTTCACTGCTTCCCTTTCGAGGTGGAGTCGCAATCGTCTCTCTCCCTGTCCCCTGAATAACTGAATGGGCCAGCAATTCTAGGAATCCTTAAACCGCGCGTTCACCGTGCGTTCATGAACTGAGAGTCTGGTATAGTCACTTCAGTTACCGAATATGTGGTTTCCGAAAAAATGAAGTAAAATTAAATTAAATTGATTCGCAATATTCGGCAAGGAATGTCTCTGGTGCAATAGTGATATGAGAATTTTCATACACAATTTCTGAGAAATAAATTACTGAAGAGGCCTCCCACATGAGTCAAAACGTCTGATTAAAAAACACAATTTTTTATTATTATTGGACCCATATAGTCCATATAAATAGACAGCAATGTGGCGACCATATATTCGCCTCATAAGAAGACCACGAAATATTATACTTTTCTGTAACTCTCATGTCGATGCTATGTGCTCTAAAATTTTCTGTGACATATCAACGACAACTCGGCGAAGTGTAAGCAATGATGTGAGAGCTCGGCGTTCGAAGCTTGTATTCCTGCGGGTTTAAGCACGGCTAAAAATCGTGCTCAGTCTATCCCACAGACATTCGATATTCATCACCACAAGACAGTTCCTTACTGCTCTTTGACCGGACAAGACGCTCAAGCCTAAATATATATTTTTTGGATGGAAAATTTTTATTTGATTCAACCTGAACCGACACCACAAAGTGGTGACCCGGCCTGATCTAAAAGACGCGACGAGCGCGTTTCTCCGATTTTTTATCTGTGTGTAAATTAATGTTGTTTTTGCGCAGTCAGTGTGTGGTTCTCGGTTTCTTGTGTAAAAAAAATGAACTAGCCATGACGTCCAAAGAAACAACCACCAATCCGGTAACAACAACTGCTACAACGATTACGACAACTACTACGGCACCTGCGGCCGAAGCATTGGTTAGCTGGGCAGGACTTCAGATTCCATAAATTAATCGCGTTTCCATAAAAATTCCACCGTGATACCTTATGACGTACTTCGTCCCTTGTAGCTTGCCCGGTTGCCCGCATTTACACAAGCCATTGGTGATGGTGATTTTGACTGATTTTTTAGCTAGCAATAAAAAGGCCTAGATGCACTTGCTGATCTGGCAGATGTCATCGCCGATGCCAATCCGCGCGGACACTCATAAGCAGTGCAATTGCTAAAGTTACTATGGTCGTGAAACAAATTGTGGAAACCAGTGCTCGCGGCCATTCTCGCAGCTATTCACAAGGTCGATGGAACAAGCGATCACAAGCGATGCAAAGAAGTGTACAACACCGTGCACTTATAATTCGGGAAACAAGGCGGGCCGGCGCTGATGGAGGCAGCCAGTGACCTTGCCCAACCCAAATCTCGTCGCCTCTTTGTCTCGGATAAGTCTACGAAAATGCAATTTTTGTTCGACACTGGTGCGAACCTTTGTGTTTTTCCGCGCTCACGAATTTTAGGCCGACGTCCTAGGTCATCTTACAATTTATACGCAGCAAATGACTCTATTATTAGCATATCGGTCTTTGACGTGATTATACTTGACGTTTCGTTGTTGCCGACTTTTCTAAGGCAATTATCGGTGTCGATTTGCTCGATTACTGACAGTTATTAGGCGACATTCATAATAAACGTTTGGTGGACGGCCTCACTTCGCTCACCGTCAACGGTAGACTCGCGAAAGGTGAATCAGTGCGAATACGTGCAGTCTCAGGCGATTCTATTTTCCACCAACTTTAATCAAGATTCGCCGAGATCACCCAACCATGTGGTACGCGTCAAAGTATGAAACTGAAATACACAACGCAACACCACATTCGGACAACACCAGGACCACCAGTATCCAGCATATACTGGCGTTTAGATCCTCAAGAATACAAGGTAGCAAAGAAGGAGTTCGAAACCATGGCACAGATGAAAGTTGCTCGTCCATCACAAAACACCTGATCGTCTCCTCTGCACATGGTTTCTAAAAAGGGCGACGAATGGCGACCTTGTGGGGGTTACCGAGGACTGCTTGGTAAGAAGATTTTCTTGACGCTTGACCTTGTACGTGCCTATAACCAAATTCCCGTCGCGAAGGAGGATGTGCCGAAGACGGCCATCACAACATAATTTGGACTCTTTGAATTCCCTTTCATGTCCTTTGGCCTTCGTAATGCAGCTCAGACCTGTCAAAGCCTTATAGATGAGGTGCTGCGAGGCCTAGAATTCGTATACGTTTAGATAGACGACATACTGGTGGCATCATCAACGGAAGAGGAACACTTGGAACATCTTCCCCTAGTTTTCGAACGTTGAACGTTGTAGTTGGTGGCGTGGCTTAAGCGTGTGGAACAGGGGGGTCAAACGGACCTCGGCCTGCATGTGTATGGATATGGATGAAAGGATCCCTATAAACGGGATCTCCTGGGGGAGATGGAAGGATCCCTATAAACGGCCTCTCGTGGTATGTATGATTGTTGTATGGTAGAAGGGTGAAAGAGCCTAGCTAACACGGGCCTTCCAGATCCCTGGTCATTCGGGGCGGGAATGACCTACGGCCCGCACAGTGACCAAGAAACAGCCCTCTATTGGTATGGTGGCCTACAAACGGGTATTCATGGAGGGTCTCACTCAATTTACCCCCCCCCCCCTCCTTTCCTAAGTGACGGGTTTAGAGTGATCGTGCCCGTGGCATTTTGGCACCTAGGGGTACGAAGGTGCCCTAACGGCCTCTCGGGGTCACCGGACGACCTCTCCGTATAAGTAGTCTTACCCCTGAATGCGGGGCTTTGTAGGGGCAGACCTTTTATTTCCCTAGCTGCTCGTGGGATCAAAGTGAACACGCCGAAAAACAAAAAGTTTAAAGGAAGGAAGAAGGCAGGTGGCGAAGGGGGGAGAGGGGTTGGCCTCGAACGAGTCTAACATAATCCTCTCCTGCCAATCTGTCTCTCCGACTAGCCAAATCCAGGTGGCGGCTGTGCCTCCAGTTCCCCTGGGAGCTGAGGGATTGACGGTGCCGATGATTGAGGCTATGGAAACGGGAGCGGCCAACGTGCGCCCCAAGAATAACAAAAGCATCAATGGTTCCCTGAAAAGGAAACTGAGAAGGCAAGTGCAGCAGGCCAGTAAAGCAGCTGCGAGGGCTGGAACATCGGCAACCACAACGCCAAAAACCAGCACCGAGGCTCACAAGAGATGAAGGGGCCCGGAGTACACCCCACCTATGGGGGGGCTAAGCCTATGAAGAGGCACAAGAGAGCCCAGTAGCCGGCGAACACAGAGTCGTCGGGGGCTGGACTGACAGCAGCTCAGAGGAATAACCCCCTGGCGGTGGTGGTGGACAAGAGCTACCCAGACTCACTCTTCACTGCGGAGCAATTTGGGGTCTTCATATTCGTCGCTGCCAACCCAGCGGCTAAAGCTTGGCTACATAATACGGTGACTGAGATAAGGCCCTGGGAAGGCGCAGACCTGCTAGCAGGTGGGGTTAAATAGGTGCAAATGATGGTGAGGGCTACGGCGTGGTTCCTAGGTAAACTGGAAGACCCATCTGTGATCCTCCGGCGGGTGGAGGGATTTAACCCCTCATGACAGCGTCCTGTCGAATCGTCAGGCACGACAGGCTCAAGAGATAATGATCTATTGGAATACGTAATCACTACTGATTTAGATATTCTTAACACGGGGAGTACCCCGACGTTTCGTAACTCTGTCAGGGAGGAAGTCGTCGACATCACTCTCTGTACCACTAGTTTCAGAGACAATATCAAGAAGTGGAGAGTCTCAGACGAACTTAGTTCCTCAGATCACGCACAGATAGAGTTCAAGTTGGAATCCTTCGTACCCGCGGGCCCTAAGTGGGCCAGAAATCCAAGAAAAACGGACTGGAACCAGTTTTCCACGGAACTAAGGAGTGCACTCTCGGAGGTGCCCAGGTCAATTAGAGACGTGGACACGCTGGAGATAGCAGCCTAGATTTTCACAGAGGCCATCAAAGCTACTTATGAAAGAAACTGTTGAGCCGCAAGAGTCCGAAAGGCTGGGGAGATAGATTGGTGGAACGCGAAAATAGAAAAGCTTCGGAGGGAAACCAGAGAGAGGTATAGACGTGCCAGTACTGGCAAAACGGATGAACTATGGGCGGCCATGATTACACATGGTGTGCCTATTGTAGTCGCGGAACGGACCTGCCACATGTTGGCCAACAGGAACATAACAACGATGAAGGGTGATACCACTTTATGTGGAACCGTTGACGAGTCAGGGCTGGCACGTCATGGGCTACGCGGACGATATATTGGTTATCGTGCGCGGCCAGCATCTGGATGTGCTCTTCGGCGTAATGAAGCAAGCACTGGGGATAGTGGATTCTTGGTGCAAGAAGACTGGATTATCGGTCAACCCGAGTAAGACAGACGCGGTTGTATTCACCAGATGGTATAAGTGGGGAACCAAGAGTACACTGAAATTGGGAGGACAACAACTGGAAATCAAAGAACGAGCTTTAGCTAGATCTAAGATTTAGGATTTAGATCTAGGATGACTCCTAGATATTTATATCTAGGAGTAATCCTAGATAAGAACCTGTCATGGAACGAGCACCTGGGAAACAAGTGCCAAAAGCTAGTAGCAACTCTATGGCTCTGTAGGAGAGCCATAGGAAAAAGCTGGGGTTGAAGCCGGAGACACTTATGTGGATCTACACAGCAATCCTGCGACCCAGGCTAACCTATGGGGCGGTGGTCTGGTCGAGCAGGGTTGAACTGTTCACTGTGAACTCTCGACTATGAAGAATCAGGGGGCTGATTCTAAAAGGCATAACTGATTCCTCAAAATCGACACCTACAGTGGCATTGGGGGCACTAACAGGGTTGGAGCCCCTTCATCTCACCATCAAGGCCGTGGCTGCGAAGGCGGCCTGGAGATTGAATATGGTAAAAGGCGGAAGGCTTAGGCTTACAAGGGGACGCAACGGGATCACCCAAGGGTCAGGTGTTCTTACCGTCTCAACCCAGGAAATAATAATAATAAGGGCCTACGGTGTTCTCATCAACCCTGCAAAGTGCATTTTTGGTACAACTCAAATAAATTTTCTTGGATTCAGCATTTTAGGAGAAGGGCTCAGGTCCCTAACTGAAAGAGTTCAGGCGATTCGAAATTATCCAAAGCCGGAAACTGCAAAATATTTACGACGTTTCATTGGAGCCTTTAATTTCTCCAGACGTGCTGTTGCAAATGCAGCCGAACTCCAGGCATCTACTCAAACGAGACAAGAAGACGTTCGTCCTTGCGATCAAAGGAAAAAACGTCACTGTCTTAATTGACCGCTTGAAGCCAGCCTACATTCCAGCAGAGGATACAACCTGCGGCGATCAGCAGCAGGCACGCAACTTTGTCAACGAGGAGCTTTCACTATCAGAACCAGAGGAGGTGACAACGACGAAACCAGTGACTCATTCTGGTAGGCGGGTCAGATTTCCAGATCGCCTACAAGCCGGGTTTCAGCGAGGTGAAAATATTTGTTCGAAACTAAAAGGCAATTTGTATTGTTATTTATTGTTTCTCTCAACCAAAGTGTAACAAAAGTGAACTAAGTGCTATCCCATTTATATAGAGAAAAATTAATTTTCTTCGAATTATAAATGATCTTTAAATTCTTTTGAAAACCTTGAATCATTCTAAATACCTTTTAAAATATTTAAAATTTCTGCTTCAATTAAAAAAAGCATCTGCAAAATTAAAATCATTACCTTAAAATCTTCCAGATTCTTTTTGTGGCAAGTTTTCAAATCTTTTGAAATGTTTAAAAAAAATTTTCCAAATTAATTTTTCAACAAAAAAGAAATATTTCAAATTTGTCTGTGAAACTGAAGAAAATGTTTCATTCGTTTGATTGAAATGATTTGAATTAAATGAGCTAATTCAATAATATTGTTTAAAGAAATTACTATTATTATCATTTATAATAATAATTTCTTTCCACACAATTAATGTATCAGAAATAATAAAGAATTTCGGTCAAAGAAAACAAACTTTTATCTGACCATGTAAAAGACATAATTTAAAAATTGAATTGAAACAAGTTTAGGTTTGTTTGAATCAAACAAATAGGTATCTGAGTGAGAGCTTTAGAATTTCTTCGGCAGTGCAAAATGTAGAGTAGAGGTGTAGGCTTATGGAGTTTAGATTTTCAGAATATAAAATATATTATTCTTTTTTTTAAGGCCATGCCACGCTGAAAAAACTAGTTCTCGTCAGATCACTGAAGTTAAGCAGCTTTGGGCGCGGTTAGTACTTGGATGGGTGACCATTCGAGAATACTGTGTGCTGTTGGCATATTATGGGTGTGGTGAGCCCAAACTTGTAGTTATTTATAACTACAAGAAAACTATCCACCTAGAAACACTACCCGAATCGGGTAGTGTCACGCCTACCCTGAAAGGGAAATGGCTTAATGGTATACTGGTCCCAAAGGGCTAAGCTCCTCACAGTTCCTTTTTTCGGTACTTCCGGTCGGCCGCTCGGCCAACCTTACTCTCTCTTCTATTGTGAACGAAGAAAATCCCCTCTAGTCGTTTTATCTCGGAATTCCGCTACGAAACCGATACGAGACGGCCATTTTCGATATTTTTCCGGTACGACACGAAAACGAGCGATGCAAATCCGAGGGGCTACTCACTAAGAAATCTTAGATTGCTGCGCGGAAAATCTTGAGATAAGTCTTAGAGGAACTCTTAGAAATCTCTCAGTAATGTAGCATTCGTGAGAAATCGGGCAGAGGTGAGGTGGTGTGGAACAGTCCGACATACGCTCCCATGCGTGGAACGAACAGGCGACTGAATCCAAAAGCTGCCGAGTTTAGTCGAGTCTATAGAATCCCACACGTGAGTTCTGATCTCGATCAACGTCAGAAATCTGTAAACTCCCGGCAATCTCAACAAAATCTTGGAAATCTCTACAAGAATTCAATACAGATTGCCGCATTCGCAGTTTTAACATTTCCAGATTTCGTAGTGAGTAGCCTCTCGTACAAATCCGAGACTGGAAGGTGAGTATCGTATCGGTATCGTCTGTCTCGAAAAATATCGCTCGGCGGTATCACTAATATATTCGCCTCAGACTACTCATACTACTACGAAATATTATACTTTTCTGTAACTCTCATGTCGATGCTATGTGCTCTAAAAGATCGGCGTTCGAAGCTTGTATTCCTGCGACTTTAAACACGTCTCAAAATCGTGCTTAGTCTATACCACAGGCATTCGATATTCACAACCTTATAGGGCTATATTTAGCCCGAGGAACTTTTCATAAATAAATACAAATACAACCAAAAGGCAGTTCCTTACTGCTCTTGGACCGGACAAGACGCTCAAGCCTTTGCTCTCTATCCTTCTGCAATAAAGCTAAATTTATATTTTTTAAACGCAAAGTTTTTATTTTATTTAACCTGAACCGACACCACAACCAACTCATTACGTAGAATATTTTTTTATTCGAGTCCATATGTGCCATGAATTAAAATCAAAGATACTGAAGAGAAAGACAATCTTGATAATAGTTTTAAAAAATTTTATTAGCAAACTTCATTACTCGATTCAATATTTGTTCTAAGAAATAAGAAGTGTTTTCAATATTGGTTCTGAATTTGGCTTGATTTACTTGAGACGCGTATTTTAATCTTGAACTCTAATATTGATTCTTTAATGTCAGGGTAAATGATGAACTGGTGGTTTTATTGTTTGCTGCTCATGAAAATGGCATCTATTTATGCGGATGCTGCAAAGGGAGGTAGAGGAGGAGGCAGGCGTAGACCAACTGTCAAAATTAATGGATTTGGACTTCATAGTATGGCCAAATCTTAGTCGAAATGTTATTTCGCTCTCCTGGAAAATTCCGATTTTGTTGGTTATCTAGTTCTGTACTGTAACCCTTCTCTCTGAAACTGAATCAGTGAAATTTCACCGATTCTCAGTCAGATTTCACTGATTGAAATCGTGAGAATTTAGTCACTGAGAATCAGTGAAAACGTTTCAGTGAAATTGCAGTGAATTTACTGTTACTGATTAGATCAGTCAATATGGCTGAATACATACATGTCAATGTGCTCGATAATTGAGGTTATGTTATTTATTTTAGTTACAATCGTTTAATTACTCACTTAAAAATACTCGTTATTTTATTTTCGGAAATCGCCATTATAATGGCCCACTGAAATAACGTAAAAATGCACTTTGCACTCTAAATAAATTACACCAAACTTTCGGTTTCAGTCCCCCCGGTCTCGGCTTTCCTAGAACTGCTATCTGAGGCGAGAGAACGGTTGCGAAGTTTGTCACAACGTCTCTCACCAACGGTTGTTTACGTTTGGATCCCTCCGATTTGGGACCGAAGACAACCCTCCACACTGGACTGAAACCAAGACTTTGGTGTATATATTTTAGCTTGCGCTAATAACAGTCAAAGCGAACAATGTGTACCGATAAACCGACGATTTCGTCTGAGCGTCTCGGCGCCACCTTCGGTGGCCTTCGAGTCCTTATTACTTCACACGTGCGCATGTCAGCTGATGAAAATGAACCTTTTGCGAATAAAATATCGCACTCAAATGAAATGTAAAATAGAATAATAATTTTTTTAAACCGTTAAGACAGTTCATATTTTGCAAGGAAGATGAAGCAAATGCTCTTTAGTGTCAACTTTAATTATTTTTTATGAAAACTTTCCAACTGAATTAATCAGTGAAAACAATCATTGGGTGATTCTAGGGTCACTGATTTATTTCTATGAAAATTTGCACTGATTTGTCCAATGACAAGGTAAAAACCACTCATTTTTAAGTGGAGACCTACACTACTGATTGATTCAGTTACAATTTCACTGATTCAGTTTTAGAGAGTTCAATTTTTATTTTACCGAATTAACATTTGCACTCATTTTTATTGTTTCGCATTGCCATTCGTCATAACTTTTCATTCTCAGAATTACCATTTTTCCTCATTTTTTTCGAATCGCCATTTATCATAATTTCCATACTTCCGAATTAATATTTTGGACAATTTAAATCTTTCCGAATTATCTACCATTTGCCCTAATAAAGATTTGTGGCATTAAATCGCAGCCAAGTACAATATAAAAAAAACGAAAATCTATTTTCTGGAAAGAAGTATGGGTTTTCAAATTTTCTTAGATTGATGGAGCAATTCTATATCGATCTTAATGAAACTTGGCTGAGAGCCGTAAAATTCACAGACAAACCTACCAAACAGATTGACAAAACGTTTTAACACTAGAAGTATTGGACGGGGTCAATTGACCCCTTTCGATTTTTAAAGCGGTAAATTTTTGCGACTTCTAATTATTTATAAATAGGAGTATTTGACAATTTTTTCGGAAATATTGGATGCGCTCTAAAAAAAATCGAGTTTTTATAGTATGTTACCGGCATGGGTCAATTACCCCTGTCGCGTTTTGGCTGGCATTACATTACAAAACATTTTTGGACTATCAGTTCTACTACCAGTGTATAACTTTCTACGTTTATAGTAAAGCACTAGGAATAACGACATTTGCAGTAAGTTGAAATGCAAGGCGTATACTCGGATCGGGGAGTACAGCGGCACCAAACGATTTAGCTTGCTCTTGCAGTAGCAGCAGAAGCGACGTCGGTAGGACTACGCTGGGGTAGGCGAGCATTTTCACTTCTTTTTTGTATTTTTTCAGGACTCACTACTCTTCTCCACTTATATTAACGATGTAATATGAATATATCATACTTCTATCATTAACTTTTAATGGTAGAAACTGTTTAAAATCATTATTTGACACCCAATGAAGGTAGGGGTCAATTAACCCCTCGTGGTAACCAAAGGTGGCAGAAAATCCCGGTACTTCTAGTGTTAAGTGCATATGCACGAAACCGTCTTGTAGTGCTATTTTGGAGGAATTTCGGATACCTTCATTAGCTAAAATTTTTTAAAGAATTTTATGCAAGAGAAAAATTGCTTTTTAATTTTCGTTCACACCTACAGTAAATTCTATTGCTCCGATTCTCACCAAACTTGAACTAGACATGCGCATTACTCTTGTCTACTGCTACATTTGAGGAATTTATGATAAACTTATTTGTTTAATAAATTGTATTATTTTTATTTAAGTGTACGGCAATATTTTTCAGTGCTATTTTTTTAAGATTTTTTAATATCTTTAATCATTTGAACATTGCTCACTTTCTGTATAACCTTTCATAACAAAATTGAATTCTGCCAGCTTTGCGCACGACTACAGCAAAATCTATTCGTCCAGTCAACGTAAAATTTTAACTGTGGGTGCGTAGTTCTATTCTCCAGTGCTATGGTAGTTCCAAGGAATTTATAATATCTAAAAAAGTAAAAATTTTGTTGTATATTTTATCATGAAAAATCCAATTTTTCATCTTTGCGTACGGTCGCAGCCAAATCTATTGTTCTGGTTAACATAAAATTGTAGCTACGTAACGTATACCTATCGAAATTTTTGATACGAATATCCTCATTTGCCAGCTAATCAAAATCACTATTGAAGAATAAAGAAAAAGAAAACTCCAAATTTTTGTAGTGAACAGACTTATATTGTATATATATATAGTTTTAAAAAACCGTGAAATATATAATTTTTTAAAAAAGGTCAAACAACCACCGCAGGGTCCCACTAGGAGCAACTGCCATCTAAAAATGAAAGTGGCTCCCAGTAGAACCAAAGTAAATCACACCTATGGCTACGTTTCACGACCGTGAAGTATATAATTTTTTAAAAAAGGTCAAACAACCACCGCAGGGTCCCACTAGGAGCAACTGCCATCTAAAAATAAAAGTAGCTCCCAGTAGAACCAAAGTAAATCACACCTATGTCTACGTTTCACGACCGTGAAATATATAATTTGTTAAAAAAGGTCAAACAACCACCGCAGGGTCCCACTAGGAGCAACTGCCATCTAAAAATGAAAGTGGCTCCCAGTAGAACCAAAGTAAATCACACCTATGGCTACGTTTCACGACCGTGAAATATATAATTTTTTAAAAAAGGTTAACCAACCACCGCAGGGTCCTACTGAGAGCAACTGCCATCGAAAATGACACTGGCTCCCAGCAGAACCGCGGTCACAGAGCACGATGAAATCACAACGGCAGGCCGAAGAAACCCTCGTGTGTCTTGAGGACACGAAGCGGGTATGGTTTTAGGGTTACGAACCAGTGATAGTTTCGCTCCTCCGAGAGCACCTATCATAAGGACAATTACTTGTAACGAATATTTTGGGTACAGTCGTTGCAGCTCTCTTTTAAGGTCGTGATAACTTTCCTCCTTTTCTTTCTCCTTGGCCGTGATGTTGTATTCGGACAGAGCCGAGAATTCGATCACGAATGCAGCGGAGACTGCTGTCCGAAAATCGTAGTCCCAGAAAATTTGGCCCTTCTCGTTTTGGACAATTTACTCTATCTCCCTTGGAGCGTGTGCAGGACACGCTCTGCACCTATCACTGGGAACTTCTTGACATAAAATGCGGTCACGGTAGGCCAAGGTGGAAATAACACCGTCCTGGCATCCGAAAATAAAACCCTCTGTACCTGAATTAAGCCCTGATGATCTGAGGAAAGCAAAAGTTTTCTCCTTCAACAAGGACTGATCTTCTACACTTCTGTAAAAGTTTCCGTGCATTTTCTTGTCGAGTAGCTGTTGGTGGAATTTTTTAACTTCTGCTTTCTTTGCTTCGGCTTTTAAAAGTGAAGCATCTAGATGGAGTAATGCACTTTCCTCACTTCAGATGTTGAAATTCAGGCCAAGGGTCTCGGTCGCTGTCATTTAGGACAGTTGTAAAGATCTTATACAGCGTGTAAAAACAAGTTATTGGCCTGTAATTCTCTGGGTTGGACAAGTTGCCTCTTTTCGTCTGCGAAGTCCTGAAAAAACGGAGTCAATGTATGGCTCCTACAAGCAATAAAAACAATATATACTGGTAGGAAATCGAGAGTAAGGGTTAATGGGAAACTGAGTGACTGGTTCGATATTATACAAGGTGTTAGACAATAATGCGTTATTTCCTTATGCATGTTCATTATATTAATGGACAAGTGTCTACGAATGGCCCTCTTCGACGAAGAAGGCATGAATCTCGGGGCAGTGAGGGTACGTGGGTTAGCGTTCGCAGATGATAAGGTTTTTATGGCAGAGTCAATCGAAGACTTGCAACAGGGTCCTAAATGACGAGAGAATAGAACAAGTTCATAAGTACGTATATCTTGGTAGCCTATTCACTAGAGACGGGAAGATAGATAGAGAGTTACATAGGCGCATAAGTGAGGGTAAGAAGGTTATCGGTAGAGCAGAGATTATTATCAGTAGTGAAAATATATCAAGTAAAGCTAAAAGGGCAATACGTAATTCTCTATTTATACAGACTGTGCTGTACGGTAGCGAGTCCTGCACCTATTAAGAAAAGGATAAGAGTAAAGTTAACGCGATCAACATGAAATTCCTGCGCATGATATGTGACAAAACACTGATGGACAATGAGAGTAATGAGATAATCATCAAAGAATGTGCCGTAGAGGAGACACTAGTTGACATCTGTGAAAAAAATTCGTTGAGATGATTTAGACATGTTAAGAGAATGGAAGATGAACGACTAACGTAACAAGTGCATCAAGGTAAAGTAAATGGCAGTGTGCCTAGAGGCGGACCGTGGAAGGAATGGTGAGAATGTGTGAATGAGACCCTGATTCGGAGAGATATAAGAAGCCGTAGAAACACAAGAGCTTGTATGAGAAAATGTATGGGCGTGAAGGAAGCTAGAAAGGTATGACAGGATAAAAACGTGTGCGGACAAATAGTTTATGAAAAGAGTGTCAATGGAGTGAATGACGCCTGAAACAAAAGGCCGTGGATACTTGTGGGCCAGAGTGGGAAGCTTCACATGATGACTTTGTGAGGCTCTTCACTTGCCGTGATCACTAGAGAGATTGATCAGCAACCTTGGTCGCAACAGTGTTGTGGAACTAACGTGTTATTTAAATAAATATGTAACACGGGATTTCTAGGTCAATCTAAAAATCTATACCCCCTCCCTCACATTACTCCCATCCTCATCAAATAAGTCACGCGCACCCCGAAAGGGAAATGGCTTAAGGGTATGATAATAAAAATAATAATATCCTTTAAATATGAGGTGAATATGTAAGACAGATGTTGTTATGCATGATGATGGTGATAAACTTCTTTCAACAAAATTTTTGATGCCATCTGTTCCTGCATCAGAAAAGTTCTTCGTGCCCCTAAGTGCTTTTTTCATCTCTTGGGCAGTGATTGATGGACATTCCTCCTCAGATGTTATGAGATTGTCGCAAAACTCCTTGAAGCGGATATTATCAGTATCTTCTTTAAACTCCAGTGTTTTCGGGATCTTGTATACCTCTCTCAAAAAAGTCTCTACCTCGTTGGGCTTAGGTGGATTTTTGACAGAAACCGGGAGATCCCTGAAGAGGCGCGATGGGTCAGGCAAAAACTGTAGATTCTCGCTGACCCATATCCCCCTCTTCTGTATTCTCCTCCTTACGCCAGATAACACCCGTATTTCGTCAACAATATGCTGCTTGATTGTCAGCAGCTTTGACTTGTTCAGTGTGTGATGGTAGATCCTGAGTTCTTGGGCGAACTTTCAAATCATTTCCGTGAACGGTCTACCAGATGTTATGTAGTAAATCACACCTGAACACGGGACGCATTCTGTTTTGCCCATCCAATCTTCTTGTTCAGTTGATGCAAGCCTTTTTTTGTTCTTTTGATCAATCGTCGGTTTTGACCTTCAATTTGAATCAGCTAAAGATCTCGCAGCACTTGAGTTATTCGTTGACTCAGTGTGGGCGTTTCCCCGTTTCGTCGTGTTCCCATATAAATTATTTTTAGCACCCCGAACTCTAGGGTGATCGGCACTCTTTGCCGACCCATTGTCGAGTGCTCTCCGCAGCTAGGGAAAGAGTTCTTCTGTCCTTGTAGGGCCCCGCATGCAAGGATAAAGTGGCCCGGTATCCCAGAGTCATTGTTTAAGGCACCTTGCCCACGTGCCATTCAGCTTTCGGCAGTTTTATTACGCATCCGCTTAGGGGTGATTCCTTCGAGAACATCCCTGGACAATTTTCCGCGACTACTTATTCATTATTGCAACCATATTCAGCAGAAACCCTTGGTACAGGGACTCCCTATCCGCAACCCAAGGACCCGTCCAGTGGCTTTGGCATAGGCCCTTCAGCTCGATTCCAAAGGAATCGAAACCGAAACTCGTGCGGGATATATATATTATATATATATATATATTTATATATATATATATATATATATATATATAATTTGAAAAAAGAGTTAAACAACCACCGCAGGGTTCCACTGAGAGCAACTGCCATCTAACAAAAAAATGTCAATAGCCCCCGTAGTACCGCGGTAAATCACACCTATGACCACGTCTCACAACCGTGATATGGGTGGTCACAGGGAACGACGAAATCACAACGACAGGCTGGCGAAACCCTCGCGTGTCTTGAGGACACGAAGCGACCTAAGGATGACATCTTTCTGCATTCATCTTGCAAGTGCCTTGGCATATTTTTGGCACGCGGGTATCGCTTTAAGTTTACGAACCAGTGATCGTTTCGCACCTCCGAGAGCACCTATCACAAGAACAATTACTTTCACCGAATATTTTGGTTTTATTCGGACGCAGCCGAGAATTCGATCACGAATATAGTTCGTTTCTCGAAGTCTTGGAGAACAATGTCAGGCCTCGAGTGCGCAACGGAAACTGCTGCCAAAAAATCGTAGTTCCAAAAAATTTGGCACTTCTCGTTTCGGATAATTGACTCCATCTCCTTCGGAGCGTTCGGCAGGGCAGGGTCGCGACCAACACCGTAAGAGCGACAAAGATGGTAATAAAGCACTCTTAGAGCCGCATTATGTCTATAGATATAAGTCGTTCCTGCGTGGGTCCGACACCCCGATAGTATGTGTTCTAGGTACTTAGCGTGCGCATGACACGCTGTGCACCTATCACTGGGAACTTCTTGATATAAAATGCGGTCACGGTATGCTAAGGTGGAAATGATACCGTCCTGGCATGCGAAAATAAAACCCTCTGTACCTGAATTAAGCCCTTATGATTTGAGGAAAGCAAAAGTTTTCTCCTTCGACAAGGACTGTTTTTCTACATTTCTGTGAAAGTTTCCGTGCATTTTCTTGTCGAGTAGCTGTTGGTGAAATTTTCCAACCTCTTTTTTCTTTAATTCGGCTTTTAGAAGTGAAGCATCTAGATGGAGTAATGCACTTTCCCCACTTCTGATGTTAAAATTTAGGCGAAGGGTCTCGGCCGCTTTCTGCGCGGCTTTGTAAAGGAAAGCTCCTTCGCCAATCATCTCGTGGTTCCTGAACATCTTTAGGGGAGGATCTCTGCCATTCGCAACGATGTAAGCTGTACTTAGAACAATTCGGTTATGAAGACACTGGAGATTCAGAAGTCCGCGTCCGCCTTGACGGCGTGAAATGAATAATCGCGGAACTGACGAATTGAGATGCAAGCTTTTATGCATATGCATGATCTTACGTGTGGTGACATCAAGGGCCGTAAGCTCGTTCTTCGTCCATTGAAACACCCCAAACGGGTAGAGTAGAACCGGGACGACAACAATGCTAGTCGCAGATACCTTGTTCAACGCCGACAGATTGGAAGACCAAATCTGTCGAAGAAGATGCTTGTATCTGCTTCGTAGAGACTCCTTCACTGATGTTACGTCCTGAATGCGGCTTTGAGGAATTCCAAGGTATGTATAGGTCTCTCCAGTATTAAGATCTCTAATAACACTTATATCCACAAGCTCAGGGTCCTTGGGAACGCCAGTACTCCGTCCTTTCTTTAGATTAATTTTGGCACACTTGTCCAAACCAAAATCCATTTCAATCTCTCCTATATAATAATTCTTGACGATATTCATAGCAGTTTGAAGTTTGCTTTTACCAGAGGCATAGATCTTCAGGTCATCCACATAGAACACATGTGTGACCTTATGCTCGCGCTGATTAGTGTCGCCAGAGAGGTATCCAGAAGAATTTCGTAGTGCGAGAGATAGAGGCAGAAGTGTGATGCAGAAGAGCAGAGGGCTCATGGCATCGCCTTGAAAGACGGCGCTCTGGAAGGTATGGTTGTTCGTTGTCATACGATAATTTCCAGATGAGATAGTAAATCTAGTTTTCTAAAGGGGCAGCAATCTATCTATGCATCTCACTATGTGTGGATGAACCTTCAAGCTTTTCAACAGACAGATGATGAGTCTATGAGAGGTTGAATCGAAAGCTTTCCGGTAGATTAGTCCAGGCCATTGACAGGACGCGCTGATGGGTTGCAGCGTCTTTACAGACACACCTGTCAATTAGCAGGTTCTCTCGACAGCCTGCTACACTTTTTTTCGAGCCACGTTGTTCGTACATCTCTCGTCATACAGGCTCAATTCGTCGAACAATCCTGTTGTTTAGGACAGCTGTAAAGATCTTATACAGTGTGTTCAAACAAGTTATTGGCCTGTAATTCTCTGGAATGGACAAGTTGCCTTTTTTCGGCAGGAGTATAGTGCATCCTAACACCAGCCACTGCAGAATGGGCGTCTCCGACTTTAAATATGAGGTGAATATGCGGGCCAAACGTTTGTGTGTAAAAGTAAACTTCTTCCACCAAAAGTTCTTGATACAACCTGATCCAGCAGCGCAAAAGTTCTTCGTGCCTCTCAGTGCTTTCTTCACCTCTTCGGCAGTGATTGGTGGACATTCCGCCTCAGATTTTATGAGGTTGTCGCAAAACTCCTTGAAGCGGATGATATTGTCAGTACCTTCTTTCAACTCTAGTGTTTTCGGGATCTTGTACACCTCTCTCCAAAAAGTCTCTACCTCCTTGGGCTTCGGTGGATTTTTTACAAAAACAATTGAAAAATAAAGCACGGCTGAGCCACCCGGGTACCCGGGTACCCCGACAGGAAACCTGACCCACTAGAGAAATCCTAACCTCGGATTTGGATTCAGCACGCCAAAAGCCTTCGGAAAAGTATACTTGGGTTCCTGGTAAAATATTTTTGCCAATTTTTGTCGGCCTGTGTTATCCAACGCGGCGCCAGGCACCGCTCATAACGTGTACTTTTTCGTTAGTTTATGGAGGCATGAAAACACGCCATTTTATGATTACGTTTTAGGTAGGAATACTAGGAATATCTTCCTAGAATAGGAATAATTGAATATTGATTGAATACACATAGTTATTTCAAGTTACAATGGACTTTTAACAACAATTTCTTGGGCGGGGTACCCAGGTACCCGGGTGGCAGATGCTGTGAGTTTTTTTGGGTAGCAACACAAGGGTTAAATGACATTCTATATTTTTATGAATCTAAATTGAATTCTATTCAATTCAAATTGAACTTTGGAATGTCCAAATTTAATTCTAATAAACTCAAATTAATTAAAGTCAGTGGAACTGTTAACTAAAATTGAAGTATAACAATTGAATGGTCGGGAAACATAGGGGGCTAATCCTCATTCGGAAAATTTTTCAGGAAAAGGGAAAAACTGTATCATTTGTTATTTCCGTGTAATTTTTGGTTAGCGTTATCAAAACAGAAAAAAAATAGTATAATATACAACATATCAAGGTTTCGGAGGAATTTTTGTAATTCCTCTCCAACTGCGGGCTCTTGAAGTTTCCCGGGGGAGGTATTCGGGGAGCATAAAGGGCTAACCCACAAGTGATGCCTACATTCGTGCTGCATTTAACATAATATTGACACTTTTTCTCATTTTTCTACGCAAAAAACCGACTTGGGGGGCTAATTTTTTGTCTGAACTGCTTCAAAAAACTCTCTGTATAACTTTAGTGCAGTTCGTGGATATTTACAATAATTAATTATGTACGAACGAAAAAATGAGGAATACTCACGCACGTCACTTGTTGACGAACAACTGGCTCTTATATGTAGTTTTCAATTTAACATAACCACAAGAACGTGTTCGTAGTGTCCATACCTACCTTTAGAACTGGCAGATAGCACCGCAGACTAGTATTCTTTCCTTAAAACCTCACGGGACTCACAAAAAATCATGAATCTGCATCAATATCTGTACAGGGTTAGCCCCTTCTGTTTCCCGACCATTGAATTTTAACTTAATTCCGGTAATTTAACCTAGCTATCAAAATTATTTCCAACATTTCAAATAAAATTCAATCCATTAAAATACGTTTATTTGAACTGTGTTCAATTTAAATTTAATTCTATTAAATTGAAATTCCAATATAATTTATTGTTATTCAATTATTATTATAGTGTTTTTATAGTTTATTATTATATACCTTCGTTCATTGTGGATGATTTGCATGTAGTCATAACTGTGAGCAAAACATCCGTAATCGGTAACGGCACCCCAGAAATTACTCCAAACCTGAAAACGTGTTATAAGTAACGGCGCAACAATCCCTTTTTGTTGTTCCACTAACAATATTAAGGTTTGTTTGTTGTCTAAATGCGATTCTGCGTCAATCGAGAAATATCCAGAACACTTTTCTAACAAGCAATGATCCCTAGAATTAAAAAATACAAATTAAAAATAATTAATTTTAAAGTTAGGTAACAAAACTTTAATTCTCTGTCATTTAACTCAACGTCTATAATCTAAGTACTACATTGACTTGTTTTAAAATTCATACATTGCCAAATTACGAGCCGCAACTTCGTCAATTCCATCATCAGGTAAAATTTTTTTAACACTTTTGTATTCGTCTCCGTGTTTCTCGATAAATTTATCAACGACATCTTTATGATAAGAGACATAGTTGTGAATAAAAAGATGCAATTTTGATTTCGGATAAGTTTGAGTGTAGATCTTTTCAAAAAATTCTTCCAAAAAAGGCATCGGTTTCTCGATGAAGATGGCGATCAAAATGACTGGATAAGTTTCAGGTTTATTCTTTGACAATTCGATAGCATCGTCCCAACAATTTAAACAACCTTCTTCTGGACTCCAGGCTTGGGCCAAGTCATTTCCGCGGTAATTCAAAGCTATTTTACTAATTCCATTTCCATTTAGGACAGTGTTGTAGGCAGTATTTTGAAGATAAGCGTCGTTTCCTTTGAACCTCAACTCAACATCGGCTGAAATTTGAGAGCTTTTTTACAGTTTTGAATCTATTAACTAGTAAAAGGACATTTTACTACTAATTTTAATGAAATAGACTTATAACATCTTATTTTTTCTAATTACCTACTGCTCCGTAAGGATTCTGAAATATTTTAGATTTATGATCCAATTTGATTTTGTGTTTCTCTCTCAATTCCGGATCCAGATAAATTTTTGTAAAAAATAGCTGATCATCGTCAGCATCTTCAATTGCTCTATCAGATAAAATGGAATAGAGATCAGTCGTATATCCAATAATACCTCCAGAATTTAGAAATCGTTTTCCTCCAGCAACAGAAGGATATTTTGAAGCTAGAGAGTTATCTGGCCAACAACTGCTTTCGGCAGAAAAGAGAATTCGAGAATCGAATTTCTTGAATTTTTCTAAAATGTCGTCCAAGCCCAACAAGAATAACAGGTCGTTACTAAAGAAGTACAAACAGAATTTACAATTAGAACTTCTTTTCCCGGCTTCCATTTTTGTGTAAATTGAAGAATGTTTTAATTTACCTGTCCGTAAAGATAATAATTTTCTCGGTATCATCTTTATATTCCTGGAGAGCTTTTTTGAAGAGGTTTACTTTGTGCCCTCCTCCTATATTTTTTCTAACATTTCTACCTTTCCAAGCTTCTCCAAATCCTAAGATTTTTATATTGTCATCGAATTCGTTTAGTCTCGCGAATCTGACGTACCTTCTCAAGCTATCGGTATCATTTGTGGCCACGGTGAAGACGACAACGTCTAAAAAATTAAATTTCCTATGATAAACAGAATTCTTTTCTTAATTTGTTTAATTTTTAGGCCTTCAAAATTAAAACGTATTTTGAAAATATAAAATTAAAGGGGGTTGTGAAGTTCAAACGGAAATTCCAGCATATTCAAAATCGAAGGATTTAAAATTATTGTAGACTTTCAAACTGAAACAATTATTTCAGGATTTCAGCACTAAGCTGAATTTGATGATTGATTTCCCAATTAAAAATAACGAACGCAGCACGTTAACAATTACATCAGTTTTATTTTCAAATGATGCTAGAATTGTACAACACTACATTGAAAGCCTTCAACTTTGTTCAATGTTTAAATTAAAAGTTTGCTTCTAAAGCCTTCAAAATGAGACAGTTTTTAATAAAATAGCATTTAAAACTTAATTGAAGAATTTTTAACTGTATGTGTATCCTTCCAGATTGTACAATTTTATTTCAAATTGGGAGACCTTTATATTTGAATGATTAGAAATTAAAAATTAATATGTTCTAAATCGAATAGTTCCAATAGTATTTTTTTTTTAAATTGTACAATATTTTAAATTTAAAACCCCCATAGTCGATAATGTTAAGTTTGAAGCGTTGAAAATGGAATAATTTTGCATTGAATTGCTTGAAATTAAACACTTTTGTATTGAAAGCGTTCAAAGTCCAATATTTGACGTCAGCTTGTGGGCCGACTCATTAACTTAATATTAAAGGAAAGGAAATTACCTTATGAAAAATATGCAAAGTGATTAAAGACTAAAAGTTGAAGGCCAAGGCCTGGAAAGGGGTTTCGGCGTGAGTGGGGGAAGGGAGTGTGGGCCACATCCTCCCGAAATGTTTTAGGTTTTGAAATTTTTTGTAAAAAAAAATCTAAAGATGCATTTTTCATTGTGATGAAAAATATTAATTTCAGGAAGAAAATAATTTAAACAAAAATGTTAATAACTTAATTTCGATTAATTGGCGCAATAAGACCTTTCGGGACTTTTAACTGAGATGCAAAAGGAACCCCTAGGCCAAGTATCAAATGAATATTCTTGGGTGATCTTTAAGGAAGCATAACCCTTTAATTGACAATGTTTATAATGAAATAATGTTCGGAATTCTTAACAAACAAAATTTGACATATTGAGATAATAAAGCGGAAGTGTGTGTGTGTCATACTCTCCTGTGACTTCGATAAATTGAAGACGGTTGCAGATAAATTGGTAAAATTCGGAAGGCTTATTTTCATCACTAGTATCACAAAACTGACCTGAAGATTTCTAAAAATATTTATTACATTTTTTTAGCACTTTACAATATTTAACAAATGGGTTTTTACATTCACATTCATGAAAGTGTAATGGAATCGTTCAAAATTGTGTCAATGGCTGTATGTCTATCTGTAAGTATGTCTGCCTGTTTAGCTGAAAGGCGATTTATCAATGTTTCAAAACGATTTCCCAGTTTCCGGCCGCACGGTTGAATATTTTTGTCTGATATTTTGTATACCTCATCTAAATATTAGTCTGTTTTGGTGTCAAGTCTTGGTTTTTTGAAAAAATGTTTATATTTGACGTTATAAACAAAATGAAAAGAACAATAGAAAAAAATGCAGTGACGCTCAGTACTAGCTGAGTGTGTATTTTCGAGGCCAGGGCAATCGACCCCCGTCAAATTTACGAGGCAGACTCCTCGGAGCGCGAGCGGAGAATCCGGAGCGCGTCAAATTACCCGAAACGAATCAACCGTTCATTGTTATGAGATGCAGGCCGGTTCAAAAAACTGAAATTATGAAAGCATCACGTGATTTAATTTTAATTAGCATAAATAGTTTATTCATATAATTTCAAGAAAGTGAAAAAAGATTCATGAAAATCGGTTAATATTTGCAGTAATAATAGAAATGTTGAAGTGCAGACGATAGTATGCCTACAGCCTTCAATTTTGCCTCAATCCGCAATTATTATTTTTTTAAATTGAAGAGCGCTAAATTTCCAAGAGCACCTTAGTCAGAGATTGTTGCATTTTCATTTGTTTTTTTATCATATGTTTACTCGAAGTATGAGAAAATCGAGATTTTTCACAAAATCATTATTTTTGTTGAAAAAAATTTGTTTTCGGATGAATATGCTTTAAATTATAGTGAGAGTGACTGTTAGTCACAATTTTTATGAAATATCAACAATTGTAAATGTTGTAAACAATTTTTTGCAGAAATTTGGAATTTGTGTTTTTTTTCTATTTCGGTTCTTCCTTTATTATCTGAAATTATGTGGATATTCGGAAAAGTGATACATGTTTGATTATGTGTGTTCAAATACAACAGTTGTTGATTTTGTAAACAAATGAAATGAGTAAACATAAAACTTTATCCTGGAAAATAATTTTTTTTGCACTGAAACTGCTTCGAATGTTTGTGAGAGAGATTTACAGTAACTGTTTCTATGTACAATTCACAATAAACAGTTGTTATTATTCAATTTTAAATATTACGATTCGTAGATATTTAACTAAATTTTCATTTTTATTGAAAAAAGTTTGTTCTTCTCTGGAAATAGTTTGAATTATCGTGACAGCGATTGTCAGTAACAATGTCTATAAAACAGTTTACACCATTTTCTTTGAAAATTGTGGAATTTGTGCTTTTTCAATTTCGGATTTTCCTTTATCATTTGAATTGCTGCAGATCGTATTCAAAAGAACATAGGTTCAATTATATTTGTTAAAATACAAATCCTAAACAAATGAAATAAGTAAATACAAAACTGTGGCTTTTCGGCCTGCACAATACTTTTTTTTGCACTGAAATTGCTTCCAATTTTTGTGAGACAGATTTTCTGTCAGTAATTCTATGTAACAATTAACAATAGATCCTTCTTATTATCTATTCTTGTAATTTTAAATGTAACGAATTGTTCATGTATTCAAAAAAGCCATTTATTGATCCATTTTACCAGATCAATAAATCGGTTACAGGAACTAAAGAAACTTGTTAAGAATGTTTGGGCGCAATGAGAGAATGAAAAATGAACGACGACGAAACAAGTATATCAAGGTAAAGTAAATGGCAGCGTACCCAGAGGCAGACCGAGGAAAGAATGTGTGAATGAGACCCTAATTAGAAGAGACATAAGAACCCTTATAAACACAAGAGCTTGCATGAGAAAATGCATGGACGTGAAGGAAACTAAAGAGGTATTCCAGGACAGAAACGTGTGGCGACAAATAGTTTACCAGAAATGCACGAAGGAGAGTGTCAGTGGAGCGAATGACGCCTGAGACAAAAGACCTTGAATACTAATGGGCTCAGGGTGGCTTCACGTTACAGGTCCGGGGTTCGATCGCTGAGCCGGTACCTCAGAAAATGTTGTATATACCTTTACCCAGGTTCTGGTGGTTCGGATCCTACCTTAAGCTACAGGTCCCCCAATCGTCGAATTGGCAGCAGCCCAGTCCGTGAATGATGGGGTAAAAACCCGGCTTTGCCAAATATGTCAAATTAGGCACACTGCTCTCATCAGATCACTTGATTGCATTACAAAAATTCTTCCGTGACTAATAATATATACCGGGACAAAAAAAAATGCCTTCGAAATATTGGGCTATAACCATCTTAAGCCTGAGACAACAATAACTAATACCACAATAGGCCTCTCTCGGATGGAGGCCATGGTCCAGTTGAGAGTGGCAATAGGACCGAACCGAGTGGATAGTGGAAGGACGCACGGTACTGATACCTGGTACTGGTATCCTTAAAGAGAGGATATTAACATCTATCGAGCCGGTATGGAGTGCAATAGTTGAACAACGTGGATGCAAGAGAGGGCTGGCAGGTTGCAGGGAGAACCTGTTAATAGACAGGTGTATAACCCAGGACTCGATCAGGTATCGACGAAATCTGTCGCTGGCTTGGATTGACTACCGTAAGGCATTCGATAACATGAACCATGAGCTACTTATTAAGCTCCTTGAGTGCCTGGAGGTGCATCCAAAAATAGTGAGATGCATAAAAGAGCTTATGCTTTTGTGGCGGACAAGATTTGTCATAACATCTGACAAAAGACAAGTGACTACCAGCTACATGAAATATAAGAGGGGGGTCTTTTAAGGAGACTCTCTAAGTCCGATACTTTTCTGCGTCTCCCACTTACCTCTGTCTATTGTGCTACGAGGCAAAAGCTCTGGATATCTATGTGGCCCGCCAAACAGAAGAGAATATAAGGTCAACCACCTTTTATACATGGACGACCTTAAACTCTTTGCTTCTTCAAAAGAGGACCTGAACATTGAAGTGGTTCAATATGATTTTATATTCCATATTTCCAAATAAAGAATCATGAGGAGAGGTTAAGAACAAATACGCTACTGAGCATCTCTGCAAATTCCTATGCGAAAGAGTTAATATAGAAAGCATGTAGGTATTACGCAAAACCGGCTCAGCAAACAGCAAGAGCAATTATGCAAAACCGGCTCAGCAAAGAGCAAGAGCAAGGGGTTGCGCGCACACACCTATGATAAGAGGAAATGAGGGGGTCAGCATTAGCGAGACCGAAAACGAGCAGGTGTTCTGGCAAGGAGGCTCCTGCTAGACCGCATCAGGACTCGCGAAATATAGGCCAATTTGGCTACATGTGAATTAGATAAGGATCGTCTAGTCCTAAACGTTCTGAATAATGTGACAAATTTGTTACAAAAAGATCTTGTGTGAGTGAGCTGTTTTATTCATGATCATGTTTGATGATGTACAAATGTCTGACTTGGATTTTCAACCCATTTAACATTTGGGAGCTCATCCAGCCAACCGTAATTATCATTAAACACGACCACGGCTCATGAAAAAAATAGCTCATCGAATTTTAAAGGTTATGGATTCGTGAAGGCTAAGGATAAAGAAAATTCACTCCTAGTATGACCCCTCGAGCCCATACAATTTAGATCAAAGGCATCAGAAGGCAGAGATGATTTTGAATAAATGCCCCATGCCCAGTAGCCCACTACCGGAAGAATTGGGGATCATTCGCCAAAAGGAAAGAGAAACAGGATTTTTTTATCGGACAAACATGTCACTCTGTTTGCACAAAATCTGGTTTCTCTTAATAAAATTAAATTAAATTAAAGAAAACGATCCTGGAGATTAGAAAAAGAAATTACGCAAAAGAGAAAGATTTAAAATATTCATTCAGGCTGCCATAAAAAGAATATTGATTTGATTCAAGTTGTTTGTTGTTAATGACATTTTTTCAGCTAAGATCCATCGCTCTACCAGGATTGGTGCCGACATTGTTACTCGGGAACAATTTCCTGAGCGGAGAAAAGTAAATATGTCGAAAAGACGAATTTTTATGGACTTTAGCTCTGTAGGAAGGATAATTTTTGACACAACTCTATTAAGTAATAAAGGTTATAGTCTTAAATCGGGTTTCGAAACCATCCTCAGAATTCTAAGCGAAGAAGTCATGGGTAAGGGTTAAAATAAACTTAAAAATCATGCCCGCGTCCACCTACACCAAGGAAGACTAGAAACTACATAATTGCGTGACGATCAGGATGTTCACCTCATAGACGGAAATACCATTCAACATCTTCGTAATGAAGAAACATATAGTACATATCTTGGAATACCGCAAGCGGAAACCCAAAATGAGCGTGTGTTAAAAACGGCCCTTGGAAAAAGGTATCGTCAAATTCTCAGAAAAATTTTGACTTCCGAATTATCTGGGAAGAATAAGATCCAGGCGACCAATATGCTGGCCGTTCCTATACTGCTCTACACGTTTGGTGCAGTAAAATTGAACGTCGATGAGTTGAAGCAACTTGACCGGAGCACACGCAAGATGATGACAATCCATCGAAGTCAGCATTCTATATCCTCCGTACCTCGAGATAAAGGGGGTAGAGGCTTGCTAAGCTTGGAGTGTTTTCATCGAAGAACGGTTCTGGCTACAGTCTGCTCAGTTCTAAAAAGCACAGATTCTCTTATGCGACTCGTACATCAGCATGAAGTCGACAATAATGCGGCGTTTCTATACCGTGCCGCAGATAGGGCCGCAGAGGAGCTTGGTCTCCCATTTGATTCCAGCGACACTACACATGGCCTAGCATCACTAACACCTTTCGCGCTGAAAAGTCGTGTACAGGAAGCAGAACATTCGCTTCTACTAACAGAACATGCTGACAAGATCCTTCACGGTAAATTCTACGGCATTATACATAGAGAAAAGCTATCTATGGGTCTGTTCAACAAGTTTCTCAAGTCTGCTGGACTGAGATCGTAGACTGAGGGATTTCTTTTGGCCTGTCAAGACGGCGTTATACACTCCTTAGTTAACCGCGAACGCATAATGAATGTACCTGTAGGCAATACCAACTGCCGAGCGTGCAAGCAAGAGCCACAAACACTTGGACATGTTCTCAGTAGATGCTCAAAGTATGCACGCTACAGGTATATACAGAGGAACAATGCGGCTCTAAAAATGTTATACTACCATCTTCGGCACTTCTTGCCAGTCTTGCCATACGCCCAGGGAGAACTTGCGTCCGTTGTGGAGAATGATCAGAGTAAGACCTTCTGGAATTTCTCATTCTACACCACTCAACGTATCAGTGCTACAAAGCCTGATATTGTCCTCCAAGATCTGAAGACGAAGATCACTTACGTGATTGAATTCTCGACACCAGCCGATGGTAATATCACGGCAAAGGAGGAAGAAAAACGGGCGAAGTATCAAGCACTTCTTTTCGAACTAAGCAGACTGTACCGAGGCTACAAAGTCCATCTTGTAGTTTTCATAATCGGCTGTCTTGGAGGCATGAAAGCTTCATTTCTTAGCCAACTCAACGAAATCTCGGCTTGCCAGCGTCAGGCTCAGTCCATCGCGAGCCGGATGCAAAAGGCTGTTCTTCTGGGATCACTTAATCTCGTCCGTCAACACTGTTCCTCATAAAATTCTACAAAGATTGGTAGCTCTAAAAAACTACCCAGAGGTGAAACATTCATCTCTAACTGTGCCGTCTGCCGCGTAAGGTCATCCACAGCTAGATACGGGACTCCAAGGAACAATATTGTGCGAAGTCTCTCGCGTAAATTTTCCGCTCTTCCTTACCGCCTGTGATAGAAGGAGCAGGAATAGATTACGTCCACATTCCAGTTGCGTCGGGATTGGTGGCTTTGAGGAACCATGATCGTTGCTTCCAGAGCCTACAACTTCTCATATAAAACAATGCACGTCATGCCGTACGCCCAGGGGGTACCTAGCATCACTAACACCTCTTTCGCTCAAAAGTCATGTACAGGAAGCAGAACATTCGCTTTTACTAAGAGAACATGCTGAAAAGCCCTTTCATGGTAAATTCTACGGCATTAGAGGTAGAGAAGAGCTATCGATGAGTCTGTCCAACATATTTCTCAAGTCTGCTGGATTGACATCGGAGAATGAGGGATTTCTTTTTGCCTGTCAAGAAGGCGTTATAGACACTTTAGTTTACCGCGAACGCATAATGAATGTACCTGTAGGCGATACCAACTACCGAGCGTGCAAACAAGAGCCAGAAACACTTGGACATGTTCTCAGTGGATGCTCAAAATATGCATGCTACGGGTACATAGAGAGACACAATGCGGCTCCAAAAGTGTTATATTAATATCTTAGGCATTTATTGATCATTTAATTGATAGAATTCTCGGCATCAGCCGATGGTAATATCACGGCAAAGGAGGATGAAAAACGGGCGAAATATCAAGCACTTCTTTTCGAGCAGAGCAGGCTGTACCAAGGCTACAATGTCCATCTTGTAGTTCTCAGAATCGGCTGTCTTGAAGGTATGAAAGCTTCATTTCTGAGCCAACTCAACAAAATCCCGACTTGCCAGCGTCAGGATCAGTCCATCGCGAGCCGGATGCCAAAGGCTGTTCTTGTGTTAAACTTTCATCCTTGCCTGTGCCGTCTGCCGCGTGAGGTCATCCGCGGCAAGAGACCCGACCCCAAGGAACAGTGTTGTACCAGTGTATAGTGGTTATCTCTGACCTCGGGGTTGGCTAATTGTCCTGGAACTTTTTCGGATGAAATTTTCACGGACCAAGTTTTTTCCAGGGCGCTGAAACCAGGACCCAACCTCAAAATTGAATTGTCTCATTTTACTCCATAAATTCTAGAGTTACGTATTTTCTAGATAATTCGAGCCTATTCCTGTTTTGAATAAAATCTGTGCTTGATGTGAAAAATTGGCTAATTTTATTTGTTTTTGTGTGAAATTTTTTTTATTTTAACCCGAGCATAAAAAAAGATTTTCACAAAAACTATTGAAATTAGCTAATTTTTCACTTCAAATACAGGTTTGATTCAAACCAGAAATAGGCCTTAATTATATAAAAAGGACGTAATTCTGTTATTTATGAAGTAAAATGAGGCAATTCAATTTTGAGGTTGGGTGTTCTGATTTCAACGCCCTTAATTTAAACTTGATAATTAGATATATTAAATTGTAAGTAAATTAACTGAATGACGAGCTTCTATTTCATTCACACAACCATATGAGATGGCCAGCGGTAGACCTAAAATTAATTTCTACTAGTCGTAGTTTCTAATTTCTTTGGGAATCAGGAGAAACCTGTAAATACTGCAAGATCATTACTTAAATTTCTTTTGATTAACAATCCCGTGTAAACGCCTAGCCGGGTGACATTCAAAATCTGCCTCCGCACGTATTAACTTGAAATTCCTATCATAAGTTCGCATTTATGTGAATTGAAATATCTCCCAATGATAAGCCTGAAAATTCATTTTTGTGAGAATATCCTGTATAACATATATTTTTGTTGCATTTTTTGAAGGATGGAACAGTGGCCGGGAGCAGTGCACCGTAACTGTGCACAGTGCTGCATGCGCGATATTTTTTTCGTATTATTCCACCACTTCAGGAAATTCGACAGAAATATATGTTAGAATTATATTCTAAGGAATATGAATGTAAAATATGGGTGCGTCACTCTGAAATATAATCTGAAAACAAAATTAATTTCAAAATTTTTTTCACATGTAATTTTGTTAAATAGCCTCATTATTGCCTACAACATATATTTTATTTATTAAAATCGGTAGAGCCGTTATCTAGGCAAAATTTTTCATGAAAAAATGCAATAGGGTTATTTCCCGAAGTATGCGACTGGGAGCAGTCCACTGTAACGGTGCAAAGTGTTGCATGTTCCACTTTTTAAAAAAATTCAACAAAAATATACGTTATGAAGGATATTCTAAGGAATATTTATGTAAAATGTGGTTGTGGTTACTCTAGAACATAACCTCAAAAAAAATTTGTTGTGAGATTCAAAATTTGTTTGTACCTGTAATTTTTTTCACCAACATTTTTAATTATTTTATAATAATAGCCTTATTAGTGTCCACAACATATAATTTGTTCATCAAAATCGGTCTACCCGTTTTTTTTTCATTGGGAGAAATTTTACTTCACATAAATGTGAACCTACGCCAGGAATTTCAACCTAATACGTGCGGGGGCAGATTTTGCAAGTTTGCCCGGCTAAGCCCTTTGGAATAGATTATGATTTCACATTTATGTGAATTCTTGCATTTAATTTGACACTTAGCTGTTTCAGAGTAAAGTACTCATTTGCTATTTGGGAGTTCAAAATGTAAAATATCTGACGCTCAAGTAATTCTTATCTAATACATACATACATTGATTAGCAGTTCGAACTCGAAAGTTCATTGCCTCACTACCCGATTCGGGTAGTGTTTCTAGGTGGATATTTACTACCAATGTGGGCCCACCACACCCACGACGGGCCAACAGCACGCAGGTATTCCTGAACGGTTACCCATCCAAGTACTAACCGCGCCCAACAATGCTTAACTTCAGTGATCTTACGAGAACTGGTGTTTTCAGCGTGGTATCGCCGTTGGCAATTCTTATCTAATAGGAATTTAAATAATTCAGAAATATAATAAAAAGTTAAAATAAGGGTTAAAGTACTGATACCCATATTTTTATACAAATTTAATAGGCTTAAATTTGAATTTTGATACTGCGATTAAATTATTTATCTCAAGTCTTATCGATCAACTCTAAATTCAAAGTTCTCTATATCATATTTTGACTTTTGACAGCATATTTTGAATTTTATAATTGAATTCCCAAAGTTTATTCAATTCAGTCACTTAATACGAGTTTTTTGTACAAACACTTGAAAATAGGTTAAAATATTCATTTCAATATCCTCATAAAAATATTTTTAATGAAGCTGACCCAACTGCAAATAGACACGATAACAACAAAGTAATAAACTTACTGTCGTGAATTTTTGTATGGAAAAAAGTTAGTCATACTTTTAGATACACGTTTTTAACTACTTTACAAAATAAACTTATAGAAAATTGCGAAATTGCTTTTCAACGGCAATTTTTTATTTTAGTTTATTTATACACTTTGATATTTTTATTAAGTTAACATATAAAGCAATAGTGAATTCCCCATAGTTGATTCAATTCAGTCATTAAATAATAGAGTTTTTTTACAAACACTTGAAAATAGGATTGAGAAAAAAAAACTGCTGTCTGGAATTTCGGAGCCGAATAAATAAATTATGGAAAAACGCAAAAAGTGACTCGAAAATGATAAATGTAGGTTCCGGCGAGGCTACCGAAAATTAATTTAAAAATTTCTTAACCAAAAAATACAAATTCAATGTGACAATTTTTTTTATTGAAAAAAAAAGAATAATGAGCTAATTTTTTATTGATTACATATGAAAATTTTAATAACTCAAGATCACACCAGATATTCTAGAGCAGATTATAATTATGAAAAAAAACTCAAAGGTTAAAGACATCTTAGCCTCCAGAGTTTTTCACATCAAATTGACAATCTCAGTCAATTCATCTCTGGAGCAAAGAGATTTTATGTCCTATAGTTTCTAGAATAATCTTATAATACAAAAAAGGGTGTATTTACCATTCTTTTTCGAGGATTTTACCTCGCAAGCTGCAAAAAATAGCACTAATAAATAATAAAACACTTGGTGCTTGTCATTCATTTTTACGCAATTGTAAAAAAAAGTAGACAAAAATCGACAGGGTCTCCGCAGACATATGGTTCCAACTGAATGTACCACGACTGACTACTGATGCCTACCACTACCACGTATGAAAAAAATAATTTTATGCCTATGATACCGGCGCACGAAAAGTAGTTCTACTTAAACTGTCACGCAGTACTAATATCAATCGTGACCTCGAGCGTAACAATTTTTTTTTCAAAATTCAATTCTTATTTTGTTATTTTTTATAACTTAATTATCTAAGAAGTTATTAATAAGAATACATTGTAATAGTCTTCTTCATTTTGTGTTATATTTTTGCTGATGCAAATAAAGATTTATAGTTTTCTAAGTTGTAGTTTTCCTTTTTATAAAATAATTAATTTTTCCTTTATAGTGTGACTAAAAGTGTTTTTCAAATTTAAAAAAAAACAACCTTGCTCACAAAGCGGTACTTTTCCATGGTTGATATATGTTCCTAAATGAAATTCAAGAATAAAATTATATATCGAGACTAATTCATAAGACATGCCACACTAATAAATTAATAAATACTTGTGTGGGGCTACACATTCTTATAGATATATACATATTATAGCCTTGCTTTTATCTTAATTATTTTAATTCTGGTTAATTAAGTAATGACGTTACTAGTTTATTGACCACTTAGCTTCCCCAGTTTAACTTTTGCCCTACTGGTTCATTTGGCCACTTAAGTTCTTCAAATGAAGATGTTATTTTGCCTGAAGGGCGCCAGATTGTCTATCAATCAAACATTTAGACGACCAAAAAGGTATGCAATTAGTTTAATCTGAGTTACTGCCCATAGTTACTTTTAGCTTCTTCCCCGCTAGCTCAACACAGGGAGGGACAGGGTAAGGAATAGACTGAACGAGGAAGAAAACTTAAAGCGGTATTATGAAGTAAATACGACCAGAATATGGGTCACACAAAGAATCATTTATTCATGGCCATGGATGCCTCACATATCCCAAGAAAAATCCCGTCAGGATTAAATAAATCAGTTCAACAGCAATTATAATAATCTAGACTCGACGACTCTCCAATATGGTGGCCCATGAATGACACTTAGGTCATGTGAGGTCCCCGCCATTTTGGATGATCGAGGTAAAACTAAAGTAAAGTGAACCAGCTGACATTCAACGACCCTCCAAGATGGCGGTCTACTCATGACATGAAAGGTCATGTGGGGTTACCGCAATTTTGGATGATCGATGTGAAAGACAATGATCAAACCCATACAGAATGTAATTCTTATACTCTTAAACCCTACGTCAAGGACATGACTACCCTACCACCGGTTGACTTAATCAATATTAAGTTCATTAAACTAACAATTATGTCTTGGACCCGACATTGCCATCAATTATGTAATCTGATGAGTCAATTCAGTATTGGCGACTGAGAAATTTCAATAAGTGATTAACTACTCTAACATTTCTACATCCTTGTCACTATAACCCCAGCCCTGAACGACCAATGAAACACTATTACATTCAACTTCATTGTCCCCACCACGACATTTTAATCCTCCAATAACTAATAGTAATTTCAAATCAATTATTAACTGCTATCGTTTTTACCGCGTGGTTGATTCCCATCGCAACGGTTTGTCCTCATGGCGGTCCGGTTCGGAGATGAAAGGTCAGTTAAGGGCGCCGCCATTTTGGAAAATTGTACATATTAAAATTTCACTCCCGAACGAGCCAGACACTCAAATTCAATACGCATCGAACTGCCACTCCGAAATTATTAGTCCTGACTAATTACTACCATTTTTATCTATTACTGTCCTCACCACACTGAATCCCGTCGACACTGTGCTTAGTATTTCACGAAGGCGAAATAGAAAGACATACCTCTGGAGGATTATCTCTTATTCGGTTCCCAATGAAAATCAATTTGGCGTCACGCGCAAACAAAGTCTCGTGGCTTATTTATTTGGCCTCACGTCCAAACAGAATATGAATGGTTGGCCGATTCAGGTTTTCCACAGCGTCGTTAATTTGCCATATGTTCACTCGCCTAGTCTGTGGCGAGTCACGTTGTTGACCTGCGCCGCGGCGCGACGCAAACACTTGTCGGGCGCACCTATCCTACACAGTGCGCGCCCAATTATGATCGGCTGCTGTTATTTTGACAGTTCAAAACATACAGCTAGTGTCAACTCTCTCACGTTCCAAGTTACAGTGTGTACCCTCCGCAAGGGAAAAGGTATCACACTGCACATCCTACCGTCTGCTCTGAATCGCCCCCCCCCCCATGCTAAATTACTGACAATTTCGCAGAAATAAACTATGCTTGAGGAAGATGTTACACCTCCACTACGACTTCACGTTCCCACGAACTATTCTGCCAAAATCACCTCGTCTCGAAAAGTAGGCATAGCTAAGACCGGAACATTCCCCAATGTTCAAGGTAAGGCCAAACTAGAAGTTATCATATTCGTAAATCGTACGAAAAGCACCTTCTTAGTTTACTGTCGACCCAGAAAATGCGCTGACGCCCGTGAAAATCAACATATTTATTACGAAAATGCAACTTCCCCATTCACCTTGACTGACCCAGAAATTGCCTGAGCATGGACGGATGTCCCAATCCAGTAGGTCGCCAAATTTTATAACACCCTTCAACGGTTTCAACCGATCGTAAACACAACCGTAATACCCACCGAAATTCATTCAGGGTAATGCATTTTGGTCTAAAAAATGGCCCCAGCACGTTTCAACCTTTGATGTCTCAAATCATCCTCATCGGGTACACTTATAAATTCTGTATGGTGTACCTAGATAATATTATCACCTATTCAAAAATCTGTGAAAAACATCGCCATAATTTACATAGTCTCAAACGCCCGCTAGGAAAAAAAACTGATTCAAATGAACATTGACTAATTTTCTCGCTTACGTCATCACTTTCGAAGCAAATTTCCCCCCAATTCAAAGAAGGTCTCCAAAAGTTCCTAGGTATTTCTGGATGGATCCAGGAAGACGTTCTCCATTTTTTGATATAAGCCGCAACCCTTGCCGATCTCCTCATTAAATATGGCAGCCGATGAAACTGAACCCCGCAAGCAGAGCGTGCCTTCAAAATCGTTAAAGCTCTCTTTCCAAAGCCTTTAGGCTTAGGATGCCTTATCTCTGGACTAATCAACACCCTTTAAACTGACGTAAATACTGCCGTACCAAACCAAGCATGACTCCTCTCAAAGCATTATCAGCTACTCCAGCGCCAAATTTTTCCTCAGCAAAACTCCGTTATAAAAAAATGAGCGTCAATGCCTCGCCGTTATTTGGGGGATTAATGAATTTACCCCCTATCTCCAACGACGTCCCTTCACCCTTAGAACTGACAAAGAAGTGGTAGCTAGGATACATCGTGTTAAAGGGACCCGTGGCAAACTTAGGCAATGGGCTTGTCAACTAAGCACTCATACTTCCATTGTGGAAAAATGCTAACAAGCGAACGATGACGTTTCCAAGCTCGTTTCTAAGTGAAAACGACGTATTGGTTTCGCAAATAAGTTTGGTTGATTTTTTCTAGACAATTGATCATTATTTATTGCATAGAGAAAACAAAGTTAAATCCATTACATAATTTCCAACTCTCTCTTAACCTCTTGCCATCTTTTCACCAACTTCATCATACCGTGTTCGTAAGAAGCCTCGGGCTTTTCGATGGAAAACCGATTTAGGTGATTTTTGACACTCTCCTCATCAGTGGAGGTTTTTCCATTCAGGCAAAATAGCTACCCAAAAAAATTGTGTTAAGTCTTGGCTGTATAATGAAGTTGGTCAAAAGACGGCAAGAGGTCACAGAAAGAAAGGTAAATTATGTAATTGATTTAACTTTGTTTTCTCTATGCAATAAATAATGATCAATTGTCTACAAAAAAACCGAACGGACTTATTTGCCAACCTGATATGAAGTTACCAATCCTTAACGAGAAAGAGATCATCCTTCTCCATCAGCAATGGCTCAATGAAGGTAGTATCTGGAGATCTGGCTGAAGACACCCCACACCTGGAACCTTGACGTCCCAGATGAAGCCCGTGAGTTGGTACTTTACGAATACTATGACTCCGGATTTTACTGACATCCGGGTACCAACTTGACTGTAAACCCTTCAGAAACGCCCCCCGTGTTTAGCAATGTCCTCATCAATCAAATAATCCCTACAACAAATCAGATAGAACGTCACAACAAAATCTCAAAAAATACGCCTTACCGTGCGTCCTCGTAAGGATTGGGACCTTCCAAAGCCGCCCACGTCCCCTGATAGTTTCAGGGACGCCTGGATCCTCTAGGTGAGGCAACATCAGGCCCGGTACATAGTGGAAAAATACCAGAGGAAACCCCTAAGGAATCTCTGCAGCAATAAAATGCCTGTGACCAAGTTTTCAACCGAAACCATCAACTTTCTGACCCCCAAAAGGGCTTCAATGCCGCTCTAACCCATTTACCCAATGAACCCATCACTATTCTGAAACAGATTAGTGGACAGGTCTATGGAGGTGAAAATCGTTGTACAAACAGACGGTTGGTGGCGTTTATGAGATTTCTCTGTCGTTTAAATTTGCTTCTGCTTTTCAGCGTGATAAAGAATATAGAAAAAAAGAAGAAAAGGTTGGATTATTATAAGAAGAAAAAACTTGTGAGTAAATATGTAATTAAATCATACTAATAAATATACGGTAATGTAAAAATTTAAAATAATGCATATGATTAATTAACCTGGTAGTCCAGGTGTTAAAATCACATCTTGCTTGGAAAAGTTTGGCAGAGAACTGAAATGCAAGACATCCGGATACATTCAACTCCCGATTCAGGGTCGCTCGATCTTCGGTCAGCTTCACGCTTAACTGCTTGTATCGCCCACCAAAAGTGTCTCTTGACAGCCTATACGCTTGGACAGTCAGTGCTGTATCAGAAGTTGTTTACATCGCGCATCTCTGGGCATTTCTGTTTCGAGGTCAGAGACGATATATGCAGTCCTGAGTGTTGGCATGAAAAACCGCATCCGTTTCTGGGCCGCCCAGACCCGAAGCTGGCCCAGCATCAAGAGTTGAGTGTAGTTTTTTAAAGGTTTCATTGTTCTGATAATTAATTAAACATGGTAATCCAGGTGTTGAAATCACATCTTCATCAGGGAAGTTTGGTTGAGAACTGAAATTTGGGATACCCGCATGGTCTTTTAAAGGTCTCATTGTCTAATAATTAAACCTGGTAGTCCAGGTTGTGAAAATACATCTTCCGCAATGAACTAGAGTTAAGAACTGAAATATGAGATCTAGAGATTTTTTCGGAAAATGTGTTTTAGGAAAAATGAGATTTCGGACAAATGAATATCACCGACAAAAAGATCCTCGCTCGTAGACTTTCATGTATCGAGCACCAACCAATCGCGCGAGAAACCCACTCAATGACTTCGACAAAAAAACTTCGCTCGTAGAGTTGAACGTGGCAGGCGTGGACTAATTCTATGATATGCCCCATGGAGAATAGACAGAAGGAGACCAAAGTTATGTAACGAAAAATAAGCACATTTTTGTCGCATGAAAATGGTTACAATACTTCCGAGTATGCAGTATGGCGCTAGTGTGGCACGAGTATTAAAATGGCAGCCGCCTATGTGGACATTTTAGATTATTTACCACTATGATATGAATGTGATTTACTAGATGGATTAGTTGTTAATTACATAAGAGCAGATTTATATAATTGTAATAATTTCATTTATCGCGAAATATCTGTGATTGAAATGTGTGTAATTGAAGTGATCCTGCAATAGACGTGGTAGGTACTTTAGAATTTAATGCGCAAACGAATCGCAATAAACGAATCAACAATAAGTATATAACTAACCAGTTTTAAATCTTGTACGCTTACGCATCACAGAACTGATATCAAATTTTCACTTGAATATAACAGTTTTTACATGGCTCAACAAATGTTTTAAACGATTTAGGAATTTTGTATTTTTGTTTGAGTCTTGAGGTTATATTTACACGGACCATGACGGCGGCCATCAATATGTGTGCCACACTAGCGCCGCGATCGAGAAGATCTAGCATTTTGATGCGTTATGTACATGCGACATAAAAATTCTCGTTTTTGGTGAAGTCAATGTACAGGACTTTGGTGTCCTTATGTCTATTCTCCATGATACGCCCACTCACTTGAATCGCGAGTTGCGCGACCTTCCACCATGGCACCTAAAAGGCAAAGAATAACGAACGAACAAGATTTCACCTTCAAGAATCGGTTCGATAACTTAGTGAACGACGATAGTAGTGAGTCTTCTCTTTTCTCGACACTCCACGTACTCGAGAATTTGGGGTTAGGTTTGGGATGAATAATTGATTTTGCAGAAGAATGTGGGGGTTCAATAATAATATTTGAAAACTAATGAGTAAATCATATAATCCCAATATATCCAATAGTATCTAGTCGTGGCAAATCTCGGGGCCTTGTGTGACTTTATTCTTATAACAAGATTTCGGCTTTCTTCGCCGTCAATTTGACTTTCTGGCTCGATACAACTTGAATAAATTTGACTAGATTTATACACAATATTGATGAGTAAGCCCTTTAGTAACTAATTACAAGAATCTTGCTTTACTAATAAAATAAATTAATAAATTTTGACTTTCAGGGTCTACTAGATCTGAGTTTAGACTTTCGAGGGTGAAATAAAATTAGAGAAATATCTAAGGTTTCGCACGAGATTTGAAAAGATTGAACATACCGGGCTGATAGTTCGAACATGTGATTCTTAAAAAAGGGTTTGTTCTCTTCAGGATTATCCTGCGGATGACCTGGTGTCGGCGGTGTCACTTCCTCGGGGAAGGTGAGCAAAGCTAAGAGACAACTTGGCACTTCAAAAACCGCTGCAAAAAGAGAGCGAGTCTTGTTCCGATATAATTGATTAAATGAACTTAACTGTGAAGTTCAATAACGATTATATGAATTACTGCCTGACACAATTCCTGATACCAGGATAAGGCTCCAAGCGGGTGGATGGCTGATTTTCCTGCAAGGAGAAAGCAGCAGATGAGAGGATGGTCCAAACACTATGGTTTCTGAATATCCGGGAACCAAGGTTGACCTGTCCAGTACGGTACCACTAAGATTCCTGTCGAACCTTCATCCCTGATTTTCTTCAGAACCCTTGTAATTAGGGAGAAAGGTGGGAAGGCATACCAAAATACACACCTCCAATTTATAGTTAAAGAAATAATAGCGTAGGCTTCAGGGTCTCTTTCTCAAGAACAGTATTTATGACACTTAGTACTAATTCTGGATGCAAATAAATCCAATGATGGCTTGCCGAGTTTATTGACTATTTTTAGGAAAGCGTACTCTGCCAATTCCCATTCTGTATCCAGATTAGAGATTCTCGAGCCCTCATCAGCCAAATTCTCCTTAGAGGCAACATATTCCGCAAAAATCCAAATTTCTCTACGCCTACACCATTCCCACACATCTTTAATTATTTTATTTAAATTTTTATGTTTGATGCCTCCCATTTTATTTAAATAGGCTAGAGCTGTAACATTATCTATTCTTAAGAGAATTTGTTTATTAAAGGCCGATGAAGCGACGCATTTTAAAGCTAGAAACGTTCCCCTGATTTCTAGACAATTTATGTGCATCTTCCTTTCAGCACTATTCCATGAACTATTTGCCTTTTGGCTTCCGGAAGTGGCTCCCCAGCCTGTAGTCGATGCATCTGAAAAAATTTCCATATCGAAGATACTTATTCTGATTTTATTTTTGGCTACTAGAATCTGTGAATTCCTCCACTGTAATTCCCTAACTGCCTCCTCAGACAAGTCTGTACATTTGTTAGTATTGTTTTGATAAAAATATAAAGCCCTTCCCTTGACACGCTCTTGTTCCTTGTAATATAACTAGCCGTATGCAATACCTGGACAGGCTGCTACGAGGACATCTATACATTCTGCCAAACTCTGAATCCTAACTTTTTTGCTTCTTTAAAAATAATCAAGCATCTCTTTGATCTTGATTATTTTTTCCTGGGCCAATTCTGTTGTCATCTATAGATAATTTATTACCATACCCAAGAATTTACAAGATCTTTCTGGCTTTATAACACTCTTATCCCAATTTATTAGAAATCCTAAAAACAATAAAATTTCTATGGTCAGTTTGGTGTTCTTTGAACATTCTTCCGCGGAACAGCCAAAAATCAGAAAATCGTCAAGGCATATAACAACTCTTACTCCCTGTTTTCTTAACCAATTAACTATTGGTTTACCGATCTTAGTAAAACCAAAGCAGCGGAAGTTAACACGAAGGGTAACGCGTTAAACTGATAAAGGTGATTATTATATTCAAACCTCAAATACTTCCTATCTTCAGCATACATAGGAACTGTTAAATAAGTATCCCTAAGGTCTAAGCGACACATGTAGTTTTTTGTATTAATCAGATTTACAGCACTTCAAATTTCCTCCAGTTAAAAATGTTTTTCTTTAATAAAATCGTTAAGTTTCTTTAAGTTTAGAGTAAACCTATGAGATCCATCTGCTTTATGAACCAGAAAATATGAGGAAAGGAATGAGGTTCATGATGCAAAACTAATCGTAGGTGGCAGCACCGAGGCGAGTACTAGACCCTCTGTCGATGAGAGACGAAAAAATACGGTGCTAGGTGTACGGTTGCTTATAATAAAATATATGAGGGTGAATAATATTTAAATATATGTTTAGTGCCTATATACGAAGGTATTTTATACTTTTAGTGGACATTATACATACAATGGGATATATGGTGAACTATAGTAAACCTAACCTCACTTTTCATGTGACAGTCAGAAAAGGATTTATCAACCTTTTATGAATGCTATATGATAAATATTGATAACAAAGTTTGAAAAATATATTTTGTTATGTTTACAAGGTATAAATGGCACTTTATACTTATTAACAAAATTTCTTTTCTTGAAATTCGTATCTCATTGACAGAGGGTCTAGTACTCGGCTCGGTGCTGCCACCTAAGATTAGTTTTGCATCATGAACGTTATTGACCTTTGGTGAAAACGCATTCTTCTATAGCACCCGAGACTAGGAGCTTTTCAATAGCCCTATCTAAATCCTGATTGGGGCTCAGGGTGTTGGGTTTTTTAGTTTGAAATACCTCGTGTTCAAAAACCAATTTATAACCTCTAATAGATTGTAAGACGAACTGGTCTTCGGTAATCTGTTGCCAACTTCTCGTGAAAAAGCTTAACCTTACAGAGGTTAAACTTACCTGGTTATCTTTTGATGTCTGTTCCTTTGAGGTTGAGTTTGGCTGTAATACTTCTTCGCTGGAGTCCTGTACCTCCCTGTTCTGTTAAAACTCCTGGAGGTGGTTGCTTTTGATTGGCTGTATCTGTAGCTCCCACGTCCCACCTCCTTCCTGATGTTGGAGCTCTTCCAGTTTAAAGAGTTTGGCATGGACTTTAGCGGTGCTCTGTTGGTTGGCTTTAAATCCTTGGAGATTTCTTCCATGGCCTTGGACGTTTCAATCAATGCCTTTAAATTATCGCCAAAAATCCAGGTAGTCGATTCCAACTTCTTCAAAATCTTTTGAGCTTGGTCGTCAAATCTTACCATTAGAAAAGTTTTTCTCGCTCGTGATAAGGAGAAGGATAACTCACATAGGAGTTTTACTGACGCTGACAGATTCCCTAGAACCAACTCCATATCGAGAGGTGTCTCCGCGTCGTCCACAACACCACTTAGCACAGACGAGGCTGCAGACAAGGCTGCACCAGCTAAATTTTGATCATCTTAAAATGGCCATCTCTGGCCGAGGCCCTAGGCTGGAGGTCGACTGCGATTTCCTCGTTAAGGGCTGGAGCCTCTAGGTTAATTTGGCTCTTCAATGGAGTCGCGGCAAGTAATTTTGCATTTGCTTCCTTGCTGATGCCGGTCTTCAACCATGCTGCAATACGAATGGCTACATCCTCTTTGAGGAAAATTTCCTTAGGACTCTGCATCGGGCTTGTCCCTAAGAAGAGATTCACCTCGTCCTGAACCTCCTGGCTCGAATCCAACTCCTCTTCCAAAATGTTGGAATTTTCCTTCTCATGTTCAAATATGTCTGTAAAGAAAACAGACGCTTTAAACCAGGAAGGTTACAGACGATTGAAAGTTACGTCTCCGACTCGAGGTCGAAGCTCAGAACCCGACCTTTTGCTCATGTCTTCAATTCTCGATTGAAGACCGGCTCCTTCCTTTTTTTTTATTCCGTCTACGACTCAAGGTCGAAGCTCAGACATTTTCTTTGGCACATGGCAACGATTCTAGATCGAAGTTCGGCCATTTGTTGGGAGTATTCGTACCAGAGATCTAGTTGTATCTGAAAAAGACTTTAAACAAAAAGCTTACCCTCATAGTCCAGAAGCTGATCCTGATTATCCATTTCTGCTAATTCGGCGAAAACTTTATTCATTTCCGCCTTCAACAATTTCAATTTCTTTTCTTTCGCTGCTCTTGCGTCCATTTTGTATGTGGTCGTCACCAATGCCAAGAAACGAATCAAGGTATAGAGGAATTGGATGAATGGGTAGGATATACAGAGAGAGGTATCTTTTTACTTTTATCTCTCTCTAAAATATGGCGCCATCCGACAACAAGTTGCGGTACTAAAAGTGAAATATCTTCGAACAAGTAAAATGAAATATAATTTAACTCATCAACCAAAGATACTATTGTTGCATCAGCTCGGTTATCTTCCCAAGGCTTTTGCGTGGTTCTGATTGGTTACAGTCGTGTTCACTTCCAGTGGGACGCGTGAGAGAGGTTCGACTATGATTGGAGGACAGATGGTGAAAGCATTACTATCACCGTAGAATTCATAAATTCAAATACGCAAATATTATGCGGGCCTTTAGCAGTTCAAGTTTTAATCGTAGTACTTACTCTCCGTACAAGATTTATACACCAAATTAATCAGTGGGCTGCCTCACGTATAGCGGGTACGGAGAACGAAATCTTCTCGTATTCAGGATCATTGTTGAGTTCTACACCAGGTAGAGGAGTCTGTAGAACCTCGAAGTTTGTCTTGAGCAATTCAGGCTCTCGGCATCTCCGCAATGATTGATCTGGAGAGGTCATCGATTTGAGGTTGGCGGCAGTGAAATACGGCGGGCGATGGCACGATTATTTGAATTCTGCCTCCACTCATCTGGAAGTTGTGGTCAGTGTTAAATGTCCTCAAGTTTTTCAATTATCGATCTCCTTCATGATGTTGATTCCGAGGAGGCGATACATGATATAAAAATAAAAATCGAAATGAATGAGTCTAAATTAAGTTATGAAAATATTAGCGAATCGAGCCGTGGAGCATCGTGCGGTCCTTGAAGTTCTAGAAATCCATTTATTTCATGTTCATGATTGACTAGTGTGCGTTGCAAAATCTGCAACGTCACAAAAAAAATTCGCAGTAACCACGTGAAAATATCCAAATAAAAATGTACATGGAAATCCACATAATTCATCCAAATATGTGGAAATCCACAAGGAAATTCAAAACACCTTCCACGTGAAAATTTGAACGTTCATTTTAAGTGGAAACATCTCGTTAACCGCAGAAATAGACAAAAATGTATTTTATTTTCAAATTTTAAGTACCCCTATACTATATTAGTATGCATCAATTCGTAAGTCTAGAGGTGTTGTCTACATGGAATTCAACGTAAATATTTTCACGTGGATGGTTTCAAACCATGTGGATTTACACATGGCTGGATAAATTTACGTGGAAATGCACGTACATTTCTACATAAAATTCTGCGTGGAAATCTACTTCGAATTCTACGTGGATATTTTCAGCTGGGTACTTGTACAGTGCAGAAAGTTCTGAATAATGGAATTTTACCTAGAAAAACAAAAGCATACTTTATCTATCAGTAAAAACTTGTATTGCTTTAAAGTCTCATGCATTATTATTTCTGACATAAAAGCGCTTTGATAAATTTGATGCATGTCTAAGTCAGGTTAGTAAAAATTTACAAAAATAAAAAAAAATACGCACAATAAAAGTGGTGGTGGTCCCGTCGCGGGGGTAGAAGTATTGTGTTACACAGGGGATGCAACAAACCGCAATGAATACGAATAGAGACTAACTTTCAATTTCTGCCCTCATAAGACCCTTTTATTCAACTTCAGAAACCGTCCCCTAATTATAGAAATGAGAGTTTTGCAACATAGTGAAGTTTATTAACTTTGTAAACTTTTTCCCCCTTAGATTTATTTAAATACTTGCAGTAGATTTGAAAAAATTTTCATACTTTTTCAACTCTTCAATTTGATAAGCAATTACAATTTATTGAAAAGTAGATAAATTATTGGAAACATATTCAATGATAAATCAAATAGAGAAAAACCCACCTTTCTTTAGCATTTGCAGCTTTCAGCGTACATTTATACAGCTCATGACAACATGATTTATACAGCTCATGGCAACGGCCATACCACGCTGGAAACACCAGTTCCCGTTAGATCACTGAAGTTTAGCAGTGTTGGGCGCGGTTAGTACTTGGATGGGTGACCGTCTGATACTACTGCGTTGCTGTTGGCGGTGGTGGGTGTGGTGAGCCCACACTTGTAGTTATTTACTACAAGAAATTATCCACCTAGAAACACTACCCGAATCGGGTAGTGTCACGCTTACCCCTTGAGGCTCGCCGAAAGGGAAATGGCTTAATGGTATATATGATTGTTTAAACAATTACCGAATCGTTATGATGAGTATATTGGTTCTTTATATTGATTAGTTCTTTACATTAAGTCTAAAACTCGTCCCATTTAAAAATATTGTTATTATGCAATTCCTCACGGTCACGTCGTTTTATGAACCGATTTTTCTCAAATTTTGAGGGTATTATTGTTTCAGGCCCATTAACAATTGTAATGGGTGGCATGACAAAATTTAAAAATTTACTTTACGGGTATGAATTTATAGTACGGAGAGATTGAGAGGACTAGTAAGAGATATCAGGGTTATGAGAGTTTCTGAATGCGAAACGGATCTTTACCGAATCAAAATAGAGCATTGGCAGAAACCAGAAGTAGAAATATACTACAGTAATGAGCTGAGTGAACGTGAGAATGCATTTACGCCCTGAGTGCGGGACTTGCTCGCCAGGACCTGCTCGCCAACCTGGCCTTTTGTCACCTATCTGACCTCTGGCCTTCGTCATCATGGTTGGGCGTCATTGGTTATCGTTGTCTATTTTGAGGCTCTCTCAACGGGGTTGCCTCTCTATTCGTCAAGCATCTTATCGTCCTAGGCAGATGGTTAGACCGGGACTCACCCTCCTTTGCAACGCAGAGATAGCAATGCGGCGCTCTAGCGCACTTCGCAACCCTGTTTCCCTCTGTGCAACATCTTCTGCAGCACATAGTCCGGTCAGGACCCTCGCAGTTCTCTGCCAGGTGGCCGTAACCCTGAGATGCTGTTGTAAACAAGGCCATAGTACATTTTAGTACATCTCGTATATCGTCGCCGAAGTGCCTCCTCACGGCTTTCTGGACCTCCTTCTCGTCCGTAATTTCGTTGAGAACTATAACTTCGACCTTGGTGCGGGGAACAAGCTCGTGTACCCCCACCCCTACACCAGACTGCCTCGTTGATAGCAGAGGACAGTTTAGAATTGCCATTTGCTATATAATATACCTCCATGAGGACATTCCCATTTCTGGTCTGTCTGACGCCCTTGATTTTTACGCCTAGGGTGTGTGGTTGCACCTCAGTCTTCAGTTTTTACAGCTCACCTGTTCGTCGCCTTCCTCCTCCTGGAGTTTTCGGGTGCAGGTTGCACTTTCTTCTTCTCATTCTTCAGGATTAAAGTCACTGGGCTGAAACCCTGACCGTCTCCAGTGCACTGCTTGTACTGTCTAGCTTCGCTGGCCTTTTAGGCAGCTTTCTCTCCCTCAATTTGAGTGCAAAAGTATTGACTAAGAATCATTCGTAGGTCTCCTCAAACGACTCTGTCCACTCTCTTTTATTTTTTTTGTTCTCTGGCATCGCCAGTGTCTCATACAAACCCTGTCTGATGGGCATGAACATCTTCCTTTTTAATTTGCAGTACTACATTATTTTACGAAGCGCCGTTTCCATTTCATCGTGCAATTTGGCCTCCTTCCTGGTCCTGATCTTTGATCTCCGAGATGTCTGACTCACCTCCATAGGTTTCGCTCACGCTTTTGTTTTGTTTTATCGCCATCTTGATCCATGCGTAAGGTAAGAAGATTTTGACTAGAAAATGATTATTAGGCCAGTCAGCAGGGCGTTAAAAAGGCAGTTCCCTGCGAAAAAATGTTGAAAAGGTGAAAATTGGTAATACAGTACTTTTCGCCATCCTAAAAAAGATGCTAAGTTTTCTACCCCCCTCCCCCCACCACTTACGCTTCGCCGTCTTTTTGAAAAATGACGCCCAACTCCGTGTTTTTACAAGTATCTCCTGTTTGGTGCATCCCAGAAGAAAAAAGTCTGAACAGAAATTATAGTTAATGAAATTTGCTACAAGTTTTATTTAAAATATTTCTTGTGGAATAAATTTTTTAGAGTCGAGTGCAATGTTAAGTGCATACAGGGTGTTTTTTTTAACTTGAGACATCGAAATGTCTCAAAAAATACGCATCCTATGAAAAAAATATCCGTAATAAAAACTTTTTATTTTCGAGGGGGAAAAGCGACTTTGAAATAATTTACCCCCCCCCCCCCAGAAGGCAGGAGTGGTGGTAACTTTGTAATTTCAAATGGGAACCCCAATTTTTTATCACAGATTCAGATTCTCCTTTATGGAATACGTAAGTTTTATTCGAAAAATTTTTTTCGATTCGCGATTTTTGTGGTTTTTTCGATTTTTCGACCCCCTCCCCTCCTGGTCAATTTATTCAAAGTTGCTTTTCCCCCTCGGATATAAAAAGTTTTTATTACGGATATTTTTTTCATAGGATTCGTATTCTTTGAGATATTTCGATGTCTCAAGTTAAAAAAACACCCGTATAAAGATTGCATAAATGCCCTGTTATCACCGGAACTTGAAGTTATTATCGATTAAGTATCAATTTTTAGCATTTTTTTTGTTCACTGTGAGAAGTTGCAGGCTCCGGAAGCTACGATCATGGTTCCTTAAAGAAAACAGTCCCGACGCAACTGAAACGCTCACGTCATCCATTCCTGTTCCTTCTATCCCAAAAGGTAAGCAAGAGCGGAAAATTTACGCGAGAGACTTCGTACAACACTGTTCCTTGGAGTCCGGCCTTTAGCCGCAGATGACCTTACGCAGCAGACAGCACAATTGGAGACGAATATTCACCTCTAGATACTTTTTTAGAGCTACCAATCTTTGTAGAATGTTATGAAGAACAGTGTTGACAGATCAGGTGAAGTGATCCCAGAAGAACTTTTGCATCCGGCTTGCGATGGACTGAGTCTGACGCTGACAAGCCGGGATTTTGTTGAGTTGGCCCAGAAATAAAGCTTTCATACCTCCAAGACAGCCGATTATGTGAACTACAAGATGGACTTTGTAGCCTTGGTACAGCGAGCTCAGCTCGAAAAGAAGTGCTTGATATTTCGCCCGTTTGTCTTCCTCCTTTGTCGTGATATTACCATCGGCCGGTGCCGAGAATTCAATCACGTAAATGATCTTCGTCTTCAGATCTTGGAGGACAATATCAGGCTTTGTATCACTGATACATTAAGTGGTGGAGAATGAGAAATTCCAGTAGATCTTACACTGATCATTCTCCACAACGGACTCGAAATCCCCCTGGGCGTATGGCAAGACGGGCAACAGATCAACACCATAGAAGTGCCTAAGATGGTAATATAACACTTTTAGAGCCGCATTGTGTCTCTGTATGTACCCGTAGCGTGCATACTTTGAGCATTCACTGAGAACATGTCCAAGTGTTTCTGGCTCTTGCTTGCACGCTCGGCAGTTGGTATCGCCTACGGGTACATTCATTATGCGTTCGCGGTAAACTAACTTCTATAACGCCTTCTTGACAGGCAAAAAGAAATCCCTCATTCTCCGATCTCAATCCAGCAAACTTGAGAAACATGTTGGACAGACCCATCGAAAGCTCTTCTCTACGTATAATGCCGTAGAATTTACCATGAAGGGGCCTGTCAGCATGTTCTCTTAGTAGAAGCAAATTTTCTGCTTCCTGTACACGAGTTTTGAGCACCAGAGGTGTTAGTGATGCTCGGTCATGTGTAGTGTCGCTGGAAACAAATGGGAGACCAGGCTCTTCTGCGTCCCTATCTGCGGCACGGTATAAAAACGCCGCAGCATTGTCGACTTCATGTTGATGTGCCGGTCGCATGAGAGAATCTGTGCTATTTAGAACTGAGCAGGCTGTAGCCAGAACCGTTCTTCGACGATGACACTCCAAGCTTAGCAAGCCCCTACCTCCTTTATCTCGAGGTAGGTATATTTGAGGTACGGAAGATCTAGGATGATCATTCCAATGGATTGTCATCATCTTGCTTGTGCTTCGGTCAAGTTGCTTCAACTCATCGACGTTCCATTTTAGTCCACCAAACGTGTAGAGCAGTATAGGAACGGCCAACATATTGGTCGCCTGGATCTTATTCTTCCCAGATTATTCGGAAGCCCAAATTTTTCTGAGAATTTGTCAATAACTTTTTTCAAGGGCCGTTTTTACACACGCACATTTTGGGTTTCCGCTTGCGGTATTCCAAGATATGTATATGTTTCTCCATTACCAAGATGTTGAATGGTATTTCCGCCTATGAGTTGAACATCCTGATCGTCACACGATGATGTAGTTTCTGGTCTTCCTTGGTGTAGGTGGACGCAGGCACACTTGTCCAGTCCAAAGCTCATGCCAATCGTTTTAGAGTACCTATTTACCGTTGCCACAAGGATGTCAAGATCCTCTCTTGAAGAAGCAAAGAGTTTAAGTTCGTCCAAGTATAAAAGGTGGTTGACCTTATATTCTCTTCTGTTCGGCGTGCCACATCAGGTATCCAGAGCTTTTGTCTCGGAACACAATAGATAGAGGCAAGAGACATGCAGAAAAGAATCGGACTTAGAGAGTCTCCTTGGAAGACCCCCCTCTTATATGTCATATAGCTGGTAGTCACTTGTCTTTTGTCAGATATTATGACAAATCTTGTCCGCCACAAGAGCATAAGCTCCTTTATGCATCTCACTATTTTTGGATGCACCTCCAGGCACTCACGGAGCTTGATAAGTAGCTCATGGTAGCTCATTATTTTTTTTTTAACTTGTTCTCGGGTGAACCAGGTTTTTCATCATACCCACGGACTAAGTCAAGTGAATGATGATATGAGGATGTTTTAAGTTAATTTAATACGATGTCTGAAATCTTCTGTGACGATGTTGTAGGTACAAAATTAGGAGCATGTTGTAGTTTGGAGTTCGTATTTTACCGTTGTTATCCATGCATAGCGGCCGCGAGCGTTGGATGTGACAACAGTCGCCTCTGGATGCTTTCTTAGAGCTACCATCTGCCACTCCACAGATTTTTAGTCACTTCCTTCCTGATGGTCTAGAAAATTTCTCACAATGCGACAGGTATTTAATAAAACCGCATTCTGAGCTGCTGCCAGTATCCTACTGACTCCTAAATGTTCAAGATGTTCAGTGCATCTTGCGTGCACATTGCCTGTAGCCGAAATCACAATAGGATGAATAGATGCATGTTTCACATTCCTCCTTATTGTCTTTACTTCATGCCTTCGCTCGCTATACTTATGCTTCTTGGCTGTATAGGTTGCCTGCAAATTTCAGTTAAGTGGACAAGCAATGTCGATGATGTAGACTCTTCCACCTTTTTTTCTCGCATCACGATGTCGAGTCGAATGGCCCGGATGTAATGATCCGTCTGGATAGTAGCATCCCAATATGAGATGTAATCTTCGTTTCCTAAAACGGGCATTGGAATGTATCTATAGAAAGGCATCCATTCCGTTAAGAGTCCTAGGCTTAGGGCACGTTGTGGATGTATAATGCCCGCCAAATCATTATGTATGTGCGTATATTCTCTTTGAGCCATTACGCGACAACCATCAATAATGTGCCAGAGTAGTCAGATCCTATGGATTTCGTGTCGCTGAATCCGAATCCATAGGATGTGAATACTCTGGTTTGGCAAAACATCAAATTTTTTTCGGCAAGGTTTTACGGTATTGTTCTCTGTGCAGCCCCTCCCCTACCGCAAATTATTGGGCCCAGCGGACCAAAAAAGACCATTTCTATGTATTTTTCGCCGCTGAATCCGAATTTGTGGTCGAGATTGACAAAAAACACGGGTTTTTTTTATATATCTTTCAATGCAAAAATAGCCAGAAAAACGATGTTTTTTGAGGTTAGAGAAAAACCTGAGGGTGATGGCGGAATTCTGACCTTGGATTCGGATTCAGCGACCTAAAATCCATAGGATGTGACTACTTTTGTCCGTCGGACAACCTACTTTTTTGTGGGGCTGTGTAATAATAATAGTAATAATTATTATTATTGATAATTGTACTCTTTACCACATCACCTATGAAATAAAGTAGAGGGCGCGTTTTTTTTCTTGTTTCTCCAATAGGCCAAATCCACATGGATGGATGGATGGATTAATGAATGAATTGATAGATGGATGGATTGATGAATGAATTGATGGACGGATGGATGAATTTATTAATGTATTGGTGGAGAGATGGATTTTTAGATTATCTTTGGATTGCACAATAGAAGCATGAACGGGTCTAACCTCAAATTTCGGACAGTTGCTTGCATTGCGTGAAACTGAAAGGTTTTCAACGGATAAAAGGATGAAGAAACAGAAATGTGCACATGCATTCTACAATTGAAAAGATTACCACTCAGACACATTCAGACCTTATAACTTACCTTTATGTTTAGAAGATTTTCTCAAAAAACTCGTACGCAGTTGCAGTACCATGTACTAACCTTCTTCACAGCGGACATTTGCACCTATCCTAGCACGACATCGTGGTACGCCATGTTGCAATACTCAATATGCCGCGAAATATTGGAGTCGTTTTTTTATTCTGCTACATTGATTTTTAGTTGACAAATTGTCTTACATAAAAAAAACACTGGAAATATACTGGCACACATGATATGCGAATGCGCTAACTCGCGCACTCTCAGCCCTTCGGAGGCGAGAGTCACAACCGTCTTTCGCCCTTTCAGCTGAATAACTGCGTGGGCCAGCCCTTCTAGGAATGTCGGGTCTATTTATGTGTATTATTATTTATAGTACATATTTATTAATTTCGAATCGACCGCGGTTTTCGGCACGTGCGCAGTTGGAAAAGTTGCTTAGAGCATGCGCAGCGATACAAGGCCGGGCAGCCAATGAACGTCACATGATGAAAAGAACCTGCCCACTCGCGGTAGAGGTGGGGGTCCCTGCAGCCTTGAAAATAAGGAATCCCTAAGTTTCAAGGACGCGGAAATACGCGAGACTTTACTGTATTAATAATATTAATAACAGGGCGTTTATGCTGTCTTTATATATACACTAGGCTTAGCATTGCACTTAGCTCTGAAAATATTTACTTTATAAATAAATATTTCATACAAAAGTTGTAGAACATTTACTCTACTATAATTTTTGTTCCGACTTTTTTTTAGGATGCACCAAACAGGAGATATTTGTAAAAACACGGATTTTGGTCGCCATTTTTCAAAATAGCCATGAAGCTTAAGTGGGGAGATGTTAGCAAATTTAGGATGTTTTTTAGGATGTCAAAAAGTACTATATTGTCCATTTTCATTTCTTCAGAATTTTTGTCCAGGTAAGAGTACCTATTTCGTGGCTTATACAGGGTAACCCAGACTTAAGTGTCCGGACTTCTATAGCTGTATAAAAATAAAAATAATAAATCGAAAATTCCTTTTTCAAAAATCAGTTGAAGTTTCAGTTTTTAAGTTATGAAATATTTAGGCTGGACCAATCAGGATCGCGGTATAAACAGACGTGCGTGCGTGAGCAGGAGTCCAACGCAGTGTTATCGAAGCAAGCGCAGAGGTGGGGTTAGCAGCGGCAGAACAGCGGTCACTACACTACGTTGGAGCAGCTTGAATATTTTATAACTAAAAACCTCAAACTTCAACTGATTTTCGGAAAAGGAATTTTAGATTTTTTTTTTATACAACCATATAAGTCCGGACACCTGAGTTTGGGACACCCTGTATAGGGACAAGAACAAAAAACAGTGAGCCGTCGCGGGACGCCTGGCAGATGTGAAACATGAAGAAAGGATGGTGTATTGAATGAAGTGCAAATGGAAATGAACAAATATTTAGATTTGTATACGATTGTTTATTTTTCACAAAAATACTTAGAAGTGAAATTTTTTAGCGCTCGGTGAGAGGGGACTGCCAAGTCGGTGGGCGCAAGTATAGTGGAGAGCGCAGCGCGCGGAGAGAGGGGACGCCGAGCTGAGGACAAGTATAATGGTGAGCGCAACGCGCGGATAGAGGGGATCGCCGAGCTGAGGCGGATTGAGCCGACGAGCCCCGAGCGCGTCGTTCCAGCTCACGCGTCGCCACGCCAAGAGGCGATCTTACCCCCGTACCGCGCCACTAGATGTTTCACATCAAAAGTAAAAATGCTAGTTGAAGAAAGCAAAACTAAAATCAAAGCTGAAGAAGATATGAAAATGCAAAATGATTTTGAAAGAAATAAGAAATTATTTTGGAAATGTTTGAAAAGTAGGAGGAAAGGAAGTAGTAGTTTATCGGAATTAAGAATATCGAGGGTGAAATGGTATGGAATACGGGCAAGGTAAAAGACTGTATGAGTGATTTTTTCAAGAAATTTATGGAGGTGACGATATAGAGCTTTCCAGCAAAAAAGAAAGTATTGATACGAATTGAAATGAAAAGATTGAAACACCCCGCAAATCCCGCTTTGCGACAGTGACGCATTGCACCAGTGCAATGTGTCAATGCGTGTAAATTCGAGAAGACGGTATGTCAATTTTGAATCTTTCTATACGTACAAATAAGGTGCAAATGTGTGAAAACTGTAATCTATTCGGATTTCCGAGTTCATTTTGAATTAGTCTTAGTTTGGATTTCCAATTTGCACATTTCAAATTTTGAACTAAGTTCCTACGTCAATCCGGTTAAGTTTTTACTACAAAGGTTCCAGAGACAGTGCGGCAACCTAGCCGGATACTATATATCTATAGTATATGTATAAGAAAACTGAGCCAATCAGCAAGAGCGACACTAAGTTGCCACACTGTCTCTTGACCCTCTGTGGTTTGGGCATCAAATGTCTATACTCTATTCACATTTCCGAGTTTATGTTAACCTGATCTCAGTTCTGATTTCCAAACTGAACTTTTCAAATCTCGAAATAAATTTCTACCTCAAATGGGTTTAAGTTGAAGATGATGTATCTGTAACCTATTCGGATTTCCGTATCAATTTTGAATAAAGTGTAATAAAGGTAACTGCAATAATTATATAGCTATCAGCTTCACAGAAAAAAAAACTAATACTTACTTTAAGTGGAAAACTAGACTAATTTTAATTTGTAACAAAAAGAAGCATGTAAAATCCAAAATTAAGAATCCGTTTCAAATTCTGACTTAAATTCGTGGAACGACGTAAACCCGGACTTATTAAATCTAAGTTTCAGTATAAGTGCTTTATTTAAGATAGTTTGTATACTTAAATTTCGTTGCTTTTTTAATTCAAGTCAAACTGGAATTAAGTCGAATACAACTTTAAGTATTTGTTTTTACTGTGTATCTTTGAAGTTTATTTACTAATGCCCGAAAGATAGATGAAGAGATATCCAGGCATATAAACGAGGGCAGAAACGCTATCAGTAGTGTATTCAGAAGTAAAAATGTGATAAATAAAACTAAAATTGCACTGTGCTGTACGGCAGCGAGACCTGGACGTACCAAAAGAACAGGATAGGAGTAGAGTGGACGCCGTTGGTATGCAAAGAAAACACTGTTTGACAAGAGTGAACGAAATTCGTTGAGATGGTTTGGTCATGTTGAGAGAATTGTTGGTGAACGCTTGACGAAGCAATTATATTTAGGTAAAGTGAATGGTAGCGTGCCCAGAGGTACGACGAGGAAAAATGGTGAGAATGTGTGAATGAGGCTTTAAAGCGCAAAACTATAAAGAGCCATGGAAACACAAGACATTCAATGAAAGATTTTGACTACTTATTGGGCCCTCGTAGATAGCTTAACTTAGTGGATGTGGCTGGGGTGAAGAGTATGGATCTTCCTACAGGCTTATTAGACAGTTTTAGTGTTTATGTGTGAAATGTAATGCACCATGACTTTGCGATGCTCTCCACCTTGAGCGATTGGCAGATCAGCGATCTGTGTCAGAGCGGTGTTGTGGACTGAGCATGTTGTTTGAATAAGCAACACGCGATTCCTCAATTGATCTAAAATCTAAAATCCCTTACCCTACAAAAAACGTCGAATTGAAATGTATTCAAATGTATTGCAATTTAAATGCGATGTTGTCGAAAAGCAGATTTCCAGACATCATCTTGTGAATTCGAAGAAATAATTTTTAATCCGAAGTTTTTTCAAGGTAACCTTACCATACAAATTCCTTGATCCCACTAGTATAATGAGTCCATAATCGAACGACTTACGCTTACCCCGATTGGGATTAGTCTTAATGGTATAAAATAATAATAATAATAATAATAATAATAATAATAATAATAATAATAATGACGGATGGCGTATTAAGATGATGACGATTAAGGCGTAGGGATGTGGCGACCCCATCGCCCGAGAGCTCCGGCTCTTGCAGTCAGCCACGTTGCTTTGGGCTAACTCCCCAATGCAATGAATTATGCGGTTACGACACCAGTATCGCGCAGTGCCACCCACAATAGGCCTCTCTCGGATGGAGGCCATGGTTCAGTTGGGAGTGGCAATAGGACCGAACCAGTGTAAGATATACTGGAATTTCTCATTCTCGACCACTCAACGTATCAGTGCTACGAA
>CAKNYM010050213.1:1824-19475 GCA_932195095.1 Andricus curvator
CTAAAATTTGGAAGAGGGAAGTTTCAAAACCTGGCAAAGTTTCATTAGAAAAAATAAAATAGAATTTTTTAATTTAAAAAACTAATTTGAAACAAGGATGTTTCCAAATCTGACGATAAATTTTGACTTGGAGCAGGGATTTTTTTTGGTGAATTCTCTTTTCATAAATCAAAATAATTGTTTTTTTTTTATTTCCCGTTCCGTGTCAAAACCTGTTCCAAGAGAAAATTATAATTCTTTCAAAAATTCCTTGTTCGAAAGTCAAAATTATAATTCTTTAGGGGATATTTTTTATATTTCATTTATTTATTCCCCATCCAAATAAAAAATTATAATTTTGTCAGAAAATTCCGAAGTCACAAATAAATTAATTTTCAAAATTAATTACAAAATTTTGTATCATAATTCAGAAATATAGTTACTCAATTTTCTAAAATTTCGAAGAGGGAAGTTTCAAAACCTGGCAAAGTTTCATTAAAAAAAAAAAAAGAATTTTTAAATTTGAAAAACTCTAATTTCAAACAAGGATTTTTCCAAATCTGACGATAAATTTTGACTTGGGGCAGGGATTTTTTTGGTAAATACTCTTTTTATAAATCAAAATTGTATTTTTTTAAATTTCCCGTTCCGTGTCAATAATTACCTGTTCCAAGACAAAATTATAATTCTTTAGGGGATATTTTTTATATTTAATTTATTTATTCCCCATCCAAATTCTAAATTTTAATTCTATAAGAACATTCCCTATACCAAGTCACAATTAAATTGTTTTCCAAAATTCGAAAGAGGAATTTAAAAATTATGACGAATTCTTACTTGAAAGACGGATTTTTTTGTATTCCCTTCTTCTAAATCAGAATAAAAATTCTTTTCCAAAATTCTTATACAAAATTCCCGTTCCATGTCAAAAATTTCCAGTCCTAAAGTAAATAATATATATCTTCACGGAAATTCCTGTTCTAAATTGAAACCAAAATGAAAATTATAATTCTTTAAGTAAATTCCCGGTTCTATCTCAAAATTATAATTCACTTATCAAATATCCTGTCCCAAAGTAAAAATTCTAATTCTGTGCGGAAATTGTCTGTTCCAAAGTCAAAATTATAATTCTTTACTAATATATAATAATATAATACTATAATTCTTTACTAAAATTCCTTGTCCCAAAGTAAAAATGATAATTCTTCACGGAAATTCCGTGTCCGAAACTCAAAACTATATTTCTTTACTAAAGTACAATTTCGCACTTCCGAATTATAATTCTATTCGAAAATTCCTTTTTCCAAGTCAGGATAATTGTGATTCTTTACATGAATTTTTAAATATTTATTTTCTGCTCCTAATCAGAATTACAAATCTTTTAAAAAATCCACTGGCCCGACTCAGAATTATAATTCTTTTACAAAATTCAATGTTTCAAGTCAGAATATTAATTTTTTTAGAAAATTCAAAGTCCCTAAAGTTGATTTTGGAAAAGTAAACTTTTGAGGTTGACAATGACGTCAAGTAAATAACCTCGACTTTTTTTACATTTCTTTCCGAATTCAATTTCCGTTGCGCTTCCGCGGAATAGAAAAACATTTGAAAAATAGAATAACTCTATAGAAGTCTATGGACTCAAAGCTTGATCCAACGTTATTTCTGCCGAGGCCGAGAGGCAGCTAAATCTAGTACGAAATCGACTCCGTCCGATTGCGATTCATTCTTTTTCAGTCCGCGCAAATCAGAAAGAACTTTTCATTCCATCTGAATCCGCCTGATAACGAAATACAATTTTCATTCCGCCTGAATCCGGCACAAGACCCAAAGCTCATTCCGAATGATTCCGCACTGATCGAAATACATTTTCTTAAAAATGTCGGATTCAATAGGAATGATTGTTTTTGGGAGACTTCTGATTCATTCGGAATGAATTTCCGGCAAAAGTTCGAAATCACGCTTGTTGATTCGGACTGAAATTATCATTTTCATTCCGAATGACTCCGTAAGTTTCACCAGGGTGGACCAGCATAGCTGTTTTGGACTGTTTCGGACTGAAACTATCATTTTCATTCCGAATGACTCCGTAATTTCCACCAGGGTGGACCAGCATAGCTGTTTTGGTAGCGTGGATTCGACTATGTCTGAGGAGAGAACTTTTGTCAGTGAAGGACTTTTCGCACTCAACGCACTTGTAGGTTCTTCCTGTGTGCGTGACTAAATGCCTGCTAAGACCGGAAGCGTGGCAGAAAGCTTTGGGACAGAGCTGGCAATGGTGTAACTGAATGTCATTCGGGTCCAGTTTTTGATGCCTTCTCATATGAACTTTCAGTGCCTCTCGTTGCGTGAAACTCTTTTCGCAGTTTGTACATTGGAATGGCTTTTGTCCAGAGTGGGTCATCAGGTGACGGAGCAAAATTTCCTTTTGAGCAAAAGCTCGATGGCAAATGTTGCATCCGAATGGCTTCTCTCCTGCAATTTAAAAAAAAGTTCGCAAAGTTAGCAGGGCTCGGAACTGCTCAAGCTTCAAAAAATAGTAAACATTCTTCTCTCAAAAAAGTAACCGAAAAGTAACAATAATGTGGCAAAAAAGTAACCAAAAAGAAAGATTTTTACCAAAAAAGACCAAGTTTTCACCAAAATAATGAATCTTCAACAAAAAAATGTATGTTTAAGAAAGTGCTTCAACTTTTAACAAAATGGTTGAATTTTTCTGACTAAAAAAGATGAATTGTTAACGAAAAATGTAATAATTGATATAATAATTAAAAAAGATTTTGATTTAATATAAAAAACAGTAGAATTCATTTAAAAAAGACGATTTTTCAACAAAATCGGTTATTTTTCAACCAAATTGTTGAGTTTTTAAGCCAAAAAGACAAATTTTTACAAAACAGTTGAGTTTTCAACCAGTAAATATGGATTTAACTATAAACTTAATTTTCAACTTTAATTTAAAGATTAAACTTAAATAATTTAATTTAAAGTTAAAAAAATTAATGTTTAACCAAACAGATGGATTTTCAACTACAATTATAGAATTTTCAATTGGAATAAGTTAAATTTTCAGTTAAAAAAGTTACTTTCAACAAAAAAAAACTAATTTTCAAAAAAATAGTTACATTTCCAAACAAAGTGATGAATTTGTAACTAAAATGATGACACTTCAACTGGAATAGTTGAATTTTAAACAAAAAAAATTAATTTTCAACTAAAATTATGAATCTTTGACTAGAATAATTGAATTTTTGACCGAAAAGATGAATTTTCAACCAACAAGACTAATTTCTACAAAAAAATACGAATTTTCAACTAAAAAAGATAATTTTTCAACCAAAAATTGAATAATTAATTTTTTAGTCAAAAAATGAATGTTCAACCAAAGAGATGAATTTTTAACTAAAATTATGGTATATTTGACTGGAATAATAGTTACATTTTCAGATAAAAAAAAAATTATTTTCAACCGAAAACCATACAAAGAAAAAACAAGTTTTCAATGAAACAGCTCATTTTTTAACCAAAGAAATTGATTTTTAATTAAAACGACCAATCTTCAACAACAACAAAAAAATTCTAACAAAAGAGTTTAACTTTCAACCAAGTAATTTTATTTCCGACCTAAAAGATGAATTTACAACTAAAATGATAAATATTCAACTGGAATACTTGAATTTTTAACCGAAAAGAATCATTTTTAAACAAGAAGTTTCCACCAAAATTATGAATCTTCAACAAAAAAATGCATGTTTAAGAAAGTATTTCAACTTTAAATAAAATGGTTGAATTTTTCTGACTAAAAAAGATCAATTGTTAACGAAAAATTTAATAATTGATATAATAACCAAAGAAGATTTTTATTTAATATAAAAAACAGTAGAATTCATTAAAAAAGACGATTTTTCAACAAAATAGGTTATTTTCCAACCAAATTATTGATTTTTTAAGCCAAAAAGACCAATTTTTACTAAACAGTTAAATTTTCAACCAGTAAATATGGATTTTTTACAAAAAAGTTATGTGTCAACCAAATGGTTGAATTTTCTACGAAAACAGGGGAATCTTCAACCGAAAATGACGAATTTTCAACAAAATAAGTACATTTCGAACAAAAATATGTTTTTTCTATAATTCGCGAAAAAGTGCCAGTTTTTCCACCTGTTTTTGGTGTAAAAAGTGATCGATTTTTGGTCGATGACGTGGCGCATGCGCAGTGCCGACCTTTCCGGGCAACAGTGACAAAAGTAGACAGATGCAGTGGAAAAAGTAAATGGACAGTGATAAAAGTGAGGCACAGTGACAAAAGTAAATGTTATTTCGGGTGGGTTCGTGCTGCCTCGGGTGTACTCGTTTATCGTGCGCAGCCAACTTCATTCTATTTTCCGACTGTCGTCCCTAACCTAAAATCAATTTCCTGAAAAGTCTCGAGTTGTGTATTTTGTATGTACTTTTGTCACTTGGCAAAAGCAAAAAAACACCGTCAGTTTCTCCGAAAATACTGTGCTTGGTTTTTTTCACGAAAAATCGGAAATTTTGAAGCCCTCAACTTTATGGACCAAATATTCAATAGTGAGAAACAGCTTATTATTACTGCCATATTATTGCCATGGTTTTGATAATTGACATTGTCATTGTTGCGTCAATCGACCTAAAAATCGCCTTCTTTTTACACAAAAAACAGGTAAACAAAAACTAGCACTTTTGCACAAATTATAGAAAAAGTATGGTGTCCCACACATTGAAAAAGCGACGATTTAAAACTCGAGTGATAGCCACCCTCGCTCCGCTCGGGTAGCTAACTTCACACTCGTTTTAAATCTCTCGCTTTTTCAACTTGTAGCACAATATACTATTAAATAATATTATGTATTTTTAAACAAAAGGGTGATTTTCAATCAAGACGATTAATATTCTATCAAAAAAGACGAATTTTCAACTAAAATGATGAATTTTCAACAAAAATATAAAGTTTCAACAAAAATTGTTCAACTTTTAATCGAATTTCAACCAAAGAAAAGATAAATTCTCATCAGAAAATATAATACATAGTTCGATATTTCAACAAAAAAGATTTAAATTTTAAAATAAAAACTAGCAATTTTAGCTAAATTGCAATTTTTATCAGGATTCATAATGATTCAATTGATAGCCCTTTTGGTAAATTTTGCATACGAACTAATTATTATTTTATTGTTAATCCCTAATTATCCCGACTCTAAAGTGCCAAATTTACTGAAAAAATTTAAATTTTTCACAAGTTTTCAAATAATACGATTAATGAATTAATTAATTTCGTTATTTCGGGCAAAACATGTAACCAAAAGTAACCTTGCATAAAATAAGTAACTTTTTAGTAACCGCGGATCAAAAAAGTAACTAAGTTACTAAAAAGTAACCCGTTCCGAGCCCTGTACAAGTTATTCTTGAATATATCAGCACCATCGATTAATTAAATAATACTAAAAACATGATTAATCATTTCTTGAATTTCTCTCTAAAGTTCATGAACTTGAATAATAATTCAAACAAATATTTATTTTATTTTCTTATACTTAAAATGCAGTGCATATTTAGTTAAAATTAATGTGGTTACTATTTTTAATTCAATTTAAATCGCTTCAAATTCCTAATTTATCAACTAAAAACATTGCATTTTCAACAAGATAGATGAATTTTTAACCAAATATTCAAATTTTCAAACAAAAAGATTAATTTTCTAAAAAAAACGATTTTTCAACAAAATACACGAATTGACAATCAAATAGTTGAATTTTAAACTAAAAAAGATTAATTCTTAACGAAATAGTTGAATTTTTAACTAAAAAATCAAACAAAAATGGAACAGTTCAATGTTTAGTTAAAAAAATGAATTTTCCACACACACAAAATTTCAACCAAAGTGATGAATTTCCAATTAAAATGATAAATCTTCAAATGGAATAGATGAATTTTAAACCAAAAGGTTTAATTTTTAACAAAAGACTTGAACATTCAACCAAGTAGTTCTATTTTCAACCAAAAAGATGAATTTTCAACTAAAATAATGAATATCTAACTGACATACTTGAATTTTCAACCAAAAAGATAAATTTTCAAACAAGAAGATTCATTTTCTACTAAAAAAACGATTTTTCAACAAAATATATCAATTTTCAACGAAATAATTGAATTTTGAACTAAAACAAGATCAATTTTCAACCAAAAATTGAATAGTTATATTTTCAGTTGAAAAAATTAATTTTATTAATGAATTTTCAACTAAAATGGTGAATGTTCATCTGAAACAGATGAATTTTAAACAAAAAAGATGAATTTTTAACAAAAGAGTATACTTTTCAAAACGAGTAGTTTTATTTTAAACCAAAAAGATGAATTTTCAAATAAGAAGATTAATTCTCCAACGAAAAAAAGACAATTCTTCAACGAAATACTATAATTTTCAACGAAATAGACAAATTTGTAACCAAGCAGTTCAATTTTGAACTAAAAAGGATCAATTTTTAAACAAAAAATGGAATAGTTCAATTTCAAGTTTAAAAAAAATTAATTTTCAACTAAACTGATAAATTTTCCACTAAAATGATTAATCTTCAATTGGAACAGTGGAATTTCCAACCAAAAAGATTAATTTTTAACTAAAATAATGATTCTTTATATAGAATAATTTATTCTTCAACTAAACAGATAATTTTTCAAACAATAAGATTAATTCTCTACAAAAAAGACGAATTTTCAACTAAAAAAGATAAATTGTCAACCAAAAATTGAATAGTTACATTCTCAGTTTAAAAAATTAATGCTAAACAAAATAATAGAAAATAAGACATTTTTTTGTCTTTCTCGACTGATTAAAAAATAATCTGTTTCGATTGAAAGTTAAATTTTTTGCTGCAAATTCACATTTTCGGGTTGTAAATTCGTAGTTTCGGTTCGAAAATTCAACAATTTGGTAGTAAATTAAACTATCTGTTTGAAAATTCATCCTTGTAGGTTGAAAATTGAAGTACTTCCTTAAAAGTTCAGTTTTTTATTGAAGATTCATAATTTTAGTTGAAAAATCTTGTTTTTTTCTGGTTATGAAGTAATTTTTTAACTGAAAATTTAACTATTTTGTTGAAAATTGAACTAATTAGTAGTAAATTAACTTTTTTGCTGTAAATTCATATTCTCCGGTTAAAAATTCAACTGTTTTAAAGAAAATTCGTCTTTTTTACTTGAAAATTCAATAATTAAGCATAAAATTAAGCTATTTGGCACAAAATTAAACTGCTTTGTAGAAAATTCACTTTTTTTTCAATTGAAAATTAATTCTCCTCAAAAAAATTTGGATTAACATCATATCCATTGTTCAAACTGTTTAGTGGAAAATTTAGGTAATTTGTTGAAAATTCATATTTTTGGTAGAAAATTAATCCTCTTGGTCGAAGATTCATCTTTCTAGGTTGAAAATTTAACTTTTTGGTTTAAAGTTGAACTAGTTTCTTAAAAGTTCATGTCCGTGGTTGAAGATTCATAATTTTAGCCGAAATTTGTTCTTTTTTTGGGTTAAAAATTAATTTTTCAACTGAAAATTGAACAATTTTGTTTAAAATTCAACTGATTGGTTGTAAATTAAACTGTTTTATAGAAAATTCGTCTTTTAGGCTTGAAAATTCAACAATATGGCATAAAATTCAACTAGTTGGTACAAAATTAAACTGTTTTGTTGAAAATTCTTTTTCTTTTTTTTTTAAATAATTCTCAATAAAATTTGGACCAACATCACATTCATTGTTCAAACTGTTTAGTGAATAATTAATCTACTTGGTAGAAAATTCAACTATTTGGTTAAAAATTTATGTATTTTGTTGAAAATTCGATTTTGCTTGTAGAAAATTAATCTTCTTTGTTGTGAAATTCAACTATTTGGTTTAAAAATTCATCTCTCTTTTGCTAGAAAATTAATCTTTTTCTTGGTTAAAAAATCATCTATTACCAGGGCTCGGAACAGCTCAAGCTTAAAAAAATAGTAAAATAGTAACTGTACTTCTCTCAAAAAAGTAACCGAAAAGTAACAATAATGTAGCGAAAAAGAAACCAAAAAGAAAGATTTGTTTACCAAAAATGACGAAATTTCCACCAAAATTATGAATCTTCAACAAAAAAAATGTACGTTTAAGAAAGTAGTTCAATTTTTAACAAAATGGTTGAATTTTTCTGACTAAAAAAGATGAATTGTTAACGAAAAATGTAATAGTTGATATAACTAAAAAAGATTTTAATTTACATAATATAAAAAACTCTAGAATTCATTCAAGAGACTATTTTTCAACAAAATAGGTTATTTTTCAACCAAATTGTTGAGTTTTTAAGCCAAAAAGACCAATTTTTACAAAATAGTTGAATTTTCAACCAGTAATTATGGATTTTTGACAAAAAAGTTATCTGTCAACCAAATGGTTGAATTTTCTACGAAAACAGGGGAATCTTCAACGGAAAATGACGATTTTTCAACAAAATAAGTACATTTCTAACCAAAAAGATGCATTTTCAAATGAAATTATGCATTTTTAAACAAAAGGGTGGTTTTCAATCAAGAAGATTAATGTTATACCAAAAAAGATGAATTTTCAACTAAAATGATGAATTTTCAACAAAAATATAAAGTTTCAACAAAAATTGTTCAACTTTTAACCGAATTTCAACCAAAGAGAAGATAAATTTTCATCGAAAAATATCATACATAGTTCAATATTTAAACAAAAAAGATTTAAATTTTAAATTAAAAACTAGCAATTTCATATAAATTGTCGAATTCATTAAAAAAAAAAGATTTTTCAACAAAATAGGTTATTTTCCAACCAACTTGTTGAGTTTTTAAGCTAAAAAGACCAATTTTTACTGAACAGTTGAATTTTCAACTAGTAAATATGGATTTTTGACAAAAAAGTTATGTGTCAAACAAATGGTTGAATTTTCTACGAAAACAGGGGAATCTTCAACCGAAAATGACGAATTTTCAACAAAATAAGAATATTTCTAACCAAAAAGATGAATTTTCAAATAAAATTATGCATTTTTAAACAAAAGGGTGATTTTCAATCAAGAAGATTAATTTTATACGAAAAAATACGAATTTTCAACTAAAATGATAAATTTTCAACAAAAATATAAAGTTTCAACAAAAATTGTTCAACTTTTAACCGCATTTCAACCAAAGAGAAGATAAATTCTCATCAAAAAATATAATACATAGTTCGATACTTCCACAAAAAAGATTTAAATTTTAAACTAAAAACTAGCAATTTTAGATTAATTGCTATTTTTATCAGATAGCCTTTTTTATACATTTTACATACGAACTAATTATTATTTTATTGTTATTCCCTAATTTTCTCAAATCCAAGGTGCCAAATTTACTGAAAACAATTGAATTTTTACATTCTTCACACGTTTTTCAATAATATAATCAATTACTTAATTCATTTCGTTATTTCAGGCAAAAAATATAACCAAAAGTAACCTTTCCGTAAAATAAATAACTTTTTAGTAACCGCGGATCAAAAAAGTAACTAAGTTACTAAAAAGTAACCCGTTCCGAGCCCTGGGGATTAGCGGAATATTGTGAAAAAATAGTGTCTTGGTGTAAGTTTTTTTCAAAATAGTAGCAAAATAGTGTCATCGCTCAAAAAGAGTGTCAAATAGTGTAAATAGTGTGGTGAACCCGAGGCCTGTTTGTGAGTAAAAAAATAAAAGCAAAATCTTTTTGAAATTACCAGTATGTGTTCGTTCGTGTCTGACCAAAGCAGATCTGGTAGGGAACCATTTTTCGCAGGCCTGGCAGGTGAATCCTCTTTGTGTAGAATGAACAGACTGATGACTCTTCAACATGATTCGTCGAGTGAAGGCCTTTGGACATTTGTCGCACTGGAATACTTTCAATTCCTCGGTGGCTTCTCCCACAATTGTTTGGCTAATTGTTTGTCCACCAGTGCTGTTGCTGCTAAGCTCCATCATATAAACATTTTTGTGATCAGCATTTGCCATAGCTCTTTGGACTTCATCAGCCTCATCTTCGGATTCCTGTTCCTGCTTGATGCGATTCGTTCGCATCGTGCATCGAGCTTTGGCTGTTCTTTCTTCTGCTGGCACTAGCGTTATATTTTCTGGTCCCTCTGATAAATTTTCCTCATAATCCTGATTCTCGGAAGCCATTCCTGAAATAGTTGGTCTTTTATAGTGCACTTCGTTAAAAAAAAAAACTCGGTTCATTTTCCAACATTTTGTTATAGATTTTACAGAAAATCTTACATGATTTGAAAACGTATATGATTTACAGATATTTTTTTTATTATAACGGGAAAATTCCAGCAAATGCAATATGAATGATGCAATTTTTTCGATTTACTTACAATTCTTTAAAATTGGCAGATCATTTTTTTCATTGGCAAAATATGCCTCAACGGTTAATTTTATGCTGGTTCTATTAAAAATTTGAGATTCCCTTTACATATTGATCCTATTATATAACAAATTTCACTTCACAATTTTACACTTTAGAGGTTTTCCATATTTTTCCAGGTGAATACCTCGTAGAAAGAAAACGGATTTTTTGGCTGATGATTCATCATTTTAGTTGAAAAATCTTTTTTGTTTGTTTGTTCAAAATTCAACTATTTATTTAATATTTTGTTTTTCAAATGTAAATTCAATTATTCCATGTTTCGTCGAACATTTATCTTCTTCAGTTGAAAATTCAACTATTTGGTTGAAAATTTATGTATTTTGTTAAAACGTCTTTTGTGGTAGAAAATTAATCTTCTTGGTGTCTAATTCACCTTTTTGGTTTAAAATTAATGTATTTTGTTAAAAATTAATCTTTTTGGTTCAAAATTAATTTCTCTTGCTTGAAAATTAGTTTTTTTTTTAAACTGAAAATTAATTTTTTCAATGAAAACTTAACTATTTCATGTTTGGTTGAACAAATCAAATCTTCTTCAGTTGAAAATTCAAATATTTGTGTGAAAATTTATGTACATTGTTGAAATTTTGTCTTTCGTGGTAGAATATTAATCTTTTTAATGACTAATTTACCTTATTCGTTGAAAATTCAAATGTTAGTTTAAAAATTATTCATTTTTGGTAGAAATTAAATCTTTTTGGTTGAAAATTTAACTATTTTACCGAAAATTAATTTTATTTGCTTAAAAACTTATTTCTTTAACTGAAAATTAATCTATTCTATTTTTTGTTGCAAATTTATCTTTTTTAGTTGGAAATTCATCTATTTTGTTGAAAATTTACCTTTTTTTTGGTAGAAAATCAACCTTGTTGGTTGACAATTCATATACTTTTTTTTAAATTATTCTTTCTCGGTAGAAAATTAATCTTTTTAGTTGCGATTTCATTTCTTTTATTGAGAATTAATTTTTTTAACTAAAAATGTAACTATTCCATTTTTTGTCTAATTTTTTAAAAAGAAATTTCATTAAATATTTCATTGAAAATTTATTTTATTCGCTTAAACGCTTATTTATATAACTGAAAATTAAACTATTCTATTTTTTGTTGAAAATTTATATTTTTTAGTTAAAAATTCATCTATTTTGTTAAAAGTTTTTCTTTTTTGATAGAAAATTAACCTTTTTGGTTGAAAATGCATGTATTTTGTTAAAAATTATTCTTCTTTGGTAGAAAAGTAATCTTTTTGGTTAAAATTTCATTTCTTTGGTTGAAAATTAGTTTTTTTTTTAAATTGAACATTCATTTTTCTTCAACTAAGAATTTAACTTATCCATTTGTCTTTTAAACCGAAAAGATGACTTTTCGACCAAAAAAGATGATTTTTAACAAAATAGTTAAATTTTCAATAAAAGAGAATGACTTTTCAACAAAACAGTGAAATTTTCGACAAAAAAAGATGACCCTTTATCAAAATAGTTGAATTTTTAGGCGAATAGTTGAATTTTCAAATAAAAAAAAAAGATAAATGTTCAACCAAATAGTGTACAGTTGATATTTCAACCAAAAACAATTTCAATTCAACCAAAAAAGATTAATTCACAAAGAAAAATGTAATAGTTGATATTTAAACAAAAAAAAATATTTTCTTTTAGATACAAAACAGTTTAATTCAGATAAAAAAGACGAATTATCAACAAAATAGTTGAATCTTCAACCAAAAAAGGTTAATTTTTTACTGAAAACTCGCATTTTTTACCAAAAACTATTCAATTTGTACCAAAAGCGATGAATTTTCAACAATGGATGAATTTTCAACCAAAAAACATTTTTCAGTTGAAAAATGAATTTTTAAGTAAAAAAATTAATTAAAAAAAAAGAAAAGAATTTTGAACAAAAAAGTTCAAGTATTTGAATTCTGAACTAAAAACGATCAATTTTGAACCAAAAATGAAATATTAAACTTTTCAGTTAAAGAAATTAATTTACAACAACAAATTTTCAATAAAATTGTTCAATTTTAAACCAATAAAGTTAATTTTTAACAAATTAGTTCAACTTTTACCGAAGTAATTGAATTTTCCATAAAAAAAAGATGAATTCTCAACGAAAAATGTAATATGTAGTTGAGTTTTTTAAATCTAAAAACGATTAATTTTCAGCCAAAAATGGAATAGATACATTTTAACATGAGAAAATCAATTTTTAACCTGAAAATGAACGAATTTTCAACAAAATAATAAAATATTCAAGCAATAAAATAAATAATTAACAAATTGTTGAATTTTCGACCCAAAAATATGACTTTTTAACAGAATAGTTGAATTTTCAACTAAAAACGATCAATTGTTAACCAAAAATAAATAAGTTAAATTTTTAGTTGAAGAAATTGATTGACAAAAAAACAATAAAAACTGAGCTGCAAATTAAAGCACTCAAAGTGGAACTCTTGAATTTTAAACTTTTAAAATTGAAGTTTAAAAGTTTTTTTATTCAAAATTTTTGTATTCAAATCCTCAATAATTTACACGTATAAAATTTGAACTTTTCAACTGAACAATTTTTAATTAAATGCAGTTAAACGGCCAAATTAAAATTTTCAACTTTTAACTTTTATATAACGTAGAGTTCAAAGATGCAGATTCAGTTCCAAAAATATAAATCCAAGTTATAATTTTCAATGCTCTAAATTAAAGAATCAATCATTCAATTTACAAAATTTTTAAATTATGTCATTTTAAGCAATTTTAAGCTAGAAATATTAAACATTGAACAGTTACATTTTTTTATAACCCGAGCACTTCTTAAATTAAAAGTTAAATTATTTTTATTTTAAATAGTTTGAAAATCCTTAAAATGCTTCAAAATTTTAATTCACAATCTTGAAAAATCTACATGTCGTTTTACATTTTTTCGCATTCTAAATTATTTTTGAAACTTTTTCAGAACTTCTAAACATCTTTTAAAATGATTCGAATTTTGCTCAATTTTTTTTTTAAATCCTGCCAAATAAAAAAAATCCTTAAAATCTTCCACATGTATTTTTGACAATTTTGTAAATCTTTCTATATGTTTTGAAATATTCTCGTGAAATTAATTTTTCAAAATAAAAAATCATTTTTAATTTTCCTAGGAATCTTAAGGAAAGTTTTTTTTTTATCTTTTAAAGCCTTTCACAATTCTTAAAAAGCTTCTAAATTTTTTGTTCGAAATCTGCAAAAATCTATATTGTGTTTTAAATTAGGCCGTGGGCTATTTGCACCCAAATTTCGGCACCAATAGCCGGATTATTTGGTACACGCAGATACTTCGTTTAAATGATTTGAAATAATTTCGAATTTTTTCAAAATTTCTAAAAATCTCTTCAACTTTCTCGAATTTTGTCTAACAGTAATAGATGTTCAATTGTTATTTATACATCAAAATTCAACAATCTGACTTACAAACTAAGTTTTTTTTAAATAGAACAATTAAAAATGGAACGTTCAAAATTCTTTTGTTTTTAGTTTTGAATATTTGATTTATAATTACTGATTTTAAATGAACAATCAGATATTTCTAAATATTAAGTAATTGATCTTTTTCTTATTTAAAAAATTTCAAATTGAATGGTTTAAAAATGGAACATTTTAGACTGAAACAATATTTGAAATTTAATGAAATTCTTTAATTATAAATATATTATTTTGAAGTTATTTTAAAGTTGAAAATAGTTTATAAAGTTTCAATCAGGCGTTTACATTTCTTTAAGTAATAAGACTTTCCAATTGAAACAGTTTAACTTTTCACGTTAAAATCGGGAAATTCTAAAATTGTTAACGGATTCCGAATCGCCTTGTAAAATCAATTATTATTCACTTTTTAATCCTGAAACTACGTTTCAATTTAAAAAATCATTAATTAATTGATATTAACAGTTGATCAACTAAAAATATTTGTTATCCAAAATCTTCGATTTCAAACGCTTATAGTTTTTAATTGTTTAAGCCTTTAAAATTGCATTTTAAATTTCTTTTAATTAAAATGTACGCTTAGAAATTAAAACATAAAATGGAAAAATTTTTAATGAAAGATTTTCGAATTCTAAACTGAATGACATCATGATTGAAAAAGAGAACAATTTAACTAATTATTTAAAAAACGGTTGAAATCAAAGTTGGAGAGATTTTTTTTCTGAACATTTGTAAAATTCCCGGTCAAAGGATAAGTTCACTGTCATTTCCCGATTTCATGAAATTCCCGGGCCAGCGGCCACCCTGGGCATTGTAAAGTGATCAAGCCTGAAATTTTTTCGAAATTGTGACAAAAAAAATAAAAGCCTTACCCAATATGTATCCACCAACAAGTTCTTCTTCGGTGACTTCGATGGGTTCGCCGTCGAGATCAACGCCTTCTTTACTGGAAACCAAATCCGCTAGCAATTGTTTGACTTGCTTGAATTTTCCACTGCTGGATGGTTGTTCCATAGCCATGTTTATACTGTCTTGACTTTCTTCTCCTTCTTCTTCCTCACCAGTTATTTGTGTGATCAATCTCATATGTTTTCGCAATTTTGAGTCTGCAGCTTGACACTTCTTTTTGAATTGATAGGCTTTTTCCAGCTGATATTTGCATGGATGACAAATCATGTTGGGCAAACCATCTTCCTCAAAAATCTGTAATTATAAAAGTAATTATCAATTGATCCGTGACCAATTTCTCATTTTCCCTGACCGTTTTAAACTTTTCTTTCAGGATAAATGTTCATATAAAGAAATTAATGCTGTACCCAAAAAATGAATTTTCAACCAATCAGATTAACTTTTTGCACACAAAAAAAATGAATTTTTAACAAAATACACGAATTTTCAACAAAATAGTACAATTTTTAACCAAAGCAATGAATTTTCAACTAAAATGAGGAATCTTTAACCAAAAAATGAATTTGCAACCAAAAATATTAATTTTCTACCAAAAAAGACGAATTTCCAACATAATAAATGAAATCTCACCTGAAAAAGATAATTTTTCAACCCAAGATGGAGTAGTTGTATTTACAGTTTGAAAGATTCATTTTTAATAATAAAAAACGACTTTTCAACAAAATAAATAAATTGTCAACCAAAACGTAAAATTATTTACCCAGAAGATTAATATTCTATAAAAAAAGACAAATTTTTAAACCCAATAGTGGAATTTTTTACCGAAGAAATGAATTTTCAACTAAAATGAGAAATCTTTAACAAACAAACAAAAAATGAATTTTCAACCCAAAATGGAATAGTTGTATTTAGAGCTAAAAGAATTAATTTTTAACAATAAAAAACGAATTTTCAACAAAATAGTTAAATTTTCAACAAAAGACGAATTTTCAACAAAATAATTACATTTTTAACCGAAGAAATGAATTTGCAACTAAAATGAGGAATTTTCAACAAAAAAATGAATTTTCAAACAAAGAGAATCATTTTTTTATCAAAAAGGACGAATTTTCAACTAAAAAAGAGGAATTTTCAACCCAAAATGGAATAGTTGTATTTACAGTTGAAAGAATTAATTTTTAACAATGAAAAACGAATTTTCAACAAAACAGTTAAAATTTCAACAAAATAAATAAATTGCAAACCAAAAAGTGGGATTTTTCACCAAGAAGATTAATATTCTACTACAAAAGACGAATTTTCAACAAAATAGTTAATTTTTTAACCGAAGACATGAATTTTCAACCATAACGATGAATCTTCAATACAAAAAATTAATTTCGAACCAAATAGTTGAATTTTCAACACGAAAAGACAAAATTTCAACACAATGCATGCATTTTCAACAACAACAAAATCCATTTTCAAGCAAAAATGGAACAGGTATATTTTCAGTAAAAAAAAAATTAATTAAAAAGAACGAATTTTCAACACTACAATTAATGTTTTAACCAAAGAAAAAAATTTCAACAAATTACATGAATTTTCTACTAAAATAGATCAATTTTAAACCAAGCAGTCCCATTTTTAGCCAATAAAGCTGAAATTTCTACAACAGCTGAATTTTTACACCAAAAAGACGAATTATCAACCAAGCAAGATTTTTCAGTCAATACCGAAAAAAAAAAAATTCCAAAATGTGGAATTTTTATGCCAAAAAGACGAATTTTCTACAGAACAGTTGAAGTTTCTAACAAAAAATATGAGTTTTCAATTAAAAAAATTTAATATTTGACCAAATAGTGGAATTTTGAACCCAAAAATAAGAATTTTCAACAAATTACATGAATTTTCAACTTATAAAGATCATTTTTCAACCAAAAATGGAATATTTATATTTTCAGTTACAAAAATTAATTTTCAGCAAAAATAAAACAAATTTTCAACCAAACAAATTAATTTTCAAACAAAAAGACGAACTTTCAAACAAGAAAAACCATTATTTATAAAAAAAACGAAGTTTTAACAAAATAAAAGAACTTTTAACTAAAAAAGATAAAGTGGCAAACGAAAACGAATTAAAAAAAAAATAGTTAACGTTAAAACCAAAGAAATGGATTTTGAACTAAGAAGATTCATTTACCACCAAAAAAATCTGCCCGCTTGGCGGGCACATTCTCATGGCTTAATAAAATTCCCTATCTTTCCCTGACTAATAAAATTCCGGGATTTCCAGGCTTTTCCTGACCTACCGCCACCTTGGTCTATTAAAAGCACATCTCTCTAGTGAAAGATGAATTTTCAACCAAATGGACTAATTTGCAGACAATAAAGATTATACTTCAACGAAAAACATTTACATTTTCAACTGAAAAATTGTATTTTTAGAAGACAGTTGAATTCTCGACAAAAAATTACTTTTGAAGAAAATACTTGAATTTTCAACAACATAATTAAATTTCCAAAAAAATAGACCAATTTTTATCCAAAAAGTTTAATTTTCAATAACAACAAAGTTAATTTTTAATCAAACAGCTACATTTACAATCAAATAGTTGAACTTTAAATAAAAAAGTCGAATTTTGCAGAAGACAGTTGAATTTTCAACCCGAAAAGTTGAATTTTCAACAACAAAAAAACGAATTTTTAACAAAATGGTTTAATTTTTATTCAAAGCGTTAAATTTTCAACAAAACAGTTAAATTTTTAGACAGATAGTTGAATTTTCAACAAAAAATGTACATGGAAGTTGATATTTCAACAAAAACGAATTTTCAACAAAATGGTTTGATTTTCAACCAAAGAGTTGAATTTCCAACGAAATAATTAGAT